>VZRN01003884.1:573175-653604 GCA_013397935.1 Dasyornis broadbenti
CTATGACATCTCCCCCCCCCCCCCCCCCCAATCTAGTTTAAACATTTGCTATTACGGCAAATAAACGCCAAATGAATGGGTGGCAATAGTGGGGGTTTTCCTTTAGAACTTTTCCGGCCCTCTCAGACTAGCAGTGGTACAGTCCTGCTGTCACATTGGATTTCTCATGTTTGAATTTAAATCGAAGTTTCAAAGAGAGAGTTGAGGAAAAAAAATACGATTAGGAAAGAAACAAAAGAAATAAAAAATATGTTTGGCTTTGAGATGTGAGCTCAAAAAGCTAGCAAGCAAGGCAAACAAATGTGCTTAATTCATGATGGAATCTGCCAAACAGAAATTAGAAAATGTGAGAAAAGTACAGTTCATAAAAATCTCATTTTTTCTTTTAGGGTAAAGATAAATTTAGAAATTTTTTTTGTCTGCCATTATTCACCAATTAGTTTATTTGAAGGACTGAAGATGCTCCATTCATAGCTCCCTTATTGGAATAGAAAAACAAATCAGAGTTCAGCAAGTCACAAGGACAGAAAATCCCTTCAGATGGGAGCCAGCTCTATCGGATGGCAAAGCCTGGCTTGGCCTAGGTCCCAGTCCTTTCCCCAGGAGCCCCTCAGGAGCTCAGCCCCACCAGCTCTGGGATGCTTTCCCCAACATCTGTGGGATGGGGACTGTCCCATCCTGGCTGCCTCTCCCCTGGCATTACAAAGGGATTTCCTCTGCATCGACTTCTTTCTCTTTTCAGCGTGGCCTCGTTGGAACAATTACAACATGGCCTGCAAATTACAGCATCACAAAACCTGACACTGGAATTATTTAGGGATAGGAAGTGTGAACAGATGAAGTGGAGCATTAAAAGAGAGAACAATCTGATCTGGCAAAGTGCAATGGCCAATCCTGTGTTTAGGAACAATGGGCATATTATAGATGTGCTACACGTTTGTTTGAGTGTGCTTGGTTTGTATAAACATTGAAATAGAGGTTCTGCCTTTGTCTGCGTGACACTTTTGTTTCTTGCATCCTAAAAAGAGGCCATTAAATAAGGCAGAAATTAAAGGGGAGAACCATGACTCTGATTGTGATATAATTCAGTAGGCAGATAATTGGTAATTAAAGTCTGGGTTGGCCTCGGTTGGAGCTAGGACTGTATTATTTCTTAACGATAATCTAATATTAGGTATTAGACCAACACTTACAGGAAGTGGAAAGACTTTCAACAGCACTGATCACCCTTTTGAGACAAATACAAAATAGAACTTTTATATTCTCATATTTCAACTTCTTTTTTAATTTCAGTTTGGCAGAAAATATCTTCAAATGAGAACACTTTATTATGAAAACAAAGATTTTACGTCAGATTATATACACATAAAAGCATAGTTTGGTGATCAAAATCATGTCTCTAGACAATGAGTGTCTGCTGGGTTATATAATTGAGGCCCTGCATTTCCCTGTGACTTTGCCATCCAGCTGTGCTATAGGTCCTTGCTAGACTGTGTGATCTTTACACACAGCTGAACCACCACAGCACCTCATTAAAAATTATTTAATTGAAACTTCTTTCTTTTCAGTTCTTTTGGCCTGGTCTTACTATGCTGTCAATTCAGAAATCTTGCAGATTGTCCTAAAAAAAGAAAAAACCCAAAGCACAGTAATTTGACTCATTTGCCCAGGTAACCCATGCTGAATTTAAGCCATTTTGACTTAAAGTCACTGAAATTGGTGATAAATTGTCACAGTCCTTTGGGTTGAAAATGTCAGGACTCAGTAGGCAGCTTAGGGGGAGCATCACTGGGGAAGGAAGAGGTGCTTGGACAGGAATGGTGATTTCCAGACACGCTGTGCGCTGTTAAAAACCACGCTGTGGTTTACCCCTGCTCACCCAAGGCTTTTTAATTCCCAGCTTTTTATGTCCTCTGAGTCCTATTTTTGTTCAGCTCTGTCGTTTTGGCAAGGAAAACTTCGCTCTGTGAGGGTGCTGCCCACTGGCTCGGGAAATCTCGCGGGTCACTTTACACATTGAGCTTGGCTGCTGATATTTAGGCAGCTTTGCATTGAAAGAAGTGCAAGTGTTTGACTCCTAAGCAGGATGGAAAACTCGCTGCTGCAGAAGCATCACCCCAGCTTTTATGGATATTTTTATTACTCTCTGCAGAAATATTTTTCCTTTCTTTCCAAATAATAAGCAGGAAGCATTTGCTTGTTTACCTTTCATTCTGACTAAGAGATAGAGAGAGTGACATTGTAGTCAAGTTTAAACAGGATAGATGGGGTTGATATCCACAGGTTACAGAGAGTGTCATCAGAACGGAGCCAGAGGGAAAACAAACGTAGCTGGTGCCTGTCCCAAGAGGTATTTGTGCTGTAGCTAACGTGACATGACATGTTGGCAGTCGCATTCCCAGCTGGAAAGCTTTCCTTTTTCCTGGAAGTATTTTCTCCTACAATGTATTCACAACGGCACAAGTTAAAAAATGTCCCGTGCTGGGTTTGAACCCTTCTGGGCTCTCTGAAAGTTCACTTTTGGAGCAGGCCCAAGGAAAGTCTTCACGCTTCAGTGCATCTGCAGACTGCCTACGTATCAAGAACCTGCTCTTTTGAAAACATTGGGCTTATTAGATAAAATGTTGATGCAGCATTAACTTCTTGTTGCACTGGGAAATGTAGAGCTGTAAATGTAGAGGAGCAGGGCCAGACCTTTGGTACAGCCGCAGTGTCGGTGTGAGAGTGGATGGGGTGGTGCTGCACACAGGGTAGGTTGGAGAAATTTGATATAACCCCATTGAAAAACAGGCTCCTACTGTGCTTTCACCCTTTAATTTCAGCAGCGCAGCGATGCCAGGCAAGAACAGAAATGCTGTGCAGCAGCAAAAATGTAAATACGTCTGGAATGTGGGTTTATGGATAAAAAATAAAGAGCTGTGTTTCAGACCCAGACCTGGTTTGGTGTGTATGATGCACATACCGTGTCTGCTCATTGGAGAGCACCAAGCTCGCTGCCATTTGTCTTTGCCTGCTCTTTTTATTGTTTGTTGTAATGATAAGGAAACGGATTGTCTCTGAATGAACTGATGCCATGTGTACCAAATGCACACGAAAATGTCAGCTGTTGTGTTGTGCATCACTCCAACCCCACTACAAATCCACTTTTAAAAGTTCAGATAATTTCTCCATATTTCTTCATATCACCCAGCAGCTTCTGTGTAAACGGTAGTTGAAACTCTTCAGCTGAATGAAAACTTGCTGATGCCTCAGTGACAGAACCTACACTGAGTGTGCACTGATCTTGTTTGCTTAAGAGAAAAATAAGGGAATGGGTCAGTAAGAAATGTCCAAATTGTGATATTTCTGTTTGGCCCAAAAAAAGCTTGGATGTGCTTTAAAGGATATAACAGAGCATTATCCTTTCCATTTCTTGTAAGTTATTCAGGGGAAATTTTTTACTAAGTAACATTAAATTTCTGTAAGAAACCATGATAATTCTGCAGCAAATCCTTTATTTCCTCATGATTCTGTGTTGATGTGATACATAATATTTTTTGAGTTTATGTTAGCGTGTAAGATACAGTTCTGTTCTTTTTTCAAATGTTGCCGGCACAGAAAATGGATATAATCCACTACAGTTAATAACATGAACAAAAGATTAATTGTAAATTTTAGATTTTGATTAAGATATTATTTAAAATGTGTATTGTTATCAAAAAAGAGGTTTCGGATGGTCTTCAGACCTGAGGAAAATTGCAATTTTTGAAAAAATGAATAAATATATAAGAAATTTTAAGACCAACAGTAAAGATTGAACAGGGAAATTATTACCTTACCTTATTTGAAAACCACTACCTCAGGTTTCTCATATGTAAAATGGGCTCATGATGCATCACCTACAGTTTGCCCAGAGCAGCTGTGGCTCCCCCATCCCTGGAAGTGTCCACGGCCAGGTTGGATGGGGCTTGGATGTCACTTGGAAGGTGTCCCTGGTTGTGGCAGGGAGTTGGAGCTGGATGGTTTGATCTGATGATCTTGTATGCCTTTTCATGCACTAGAAGAACCTTTCCTCTTGCAGGGCCCTGCAAAATTATTAAAATTTTGGCATTTATTATGAAATGCCTGAGAATTTTTCCGGGCAGAAAGAACAGTTGCCTTTCTGTACATCCATCAAAATATTTTCTGAAGCAACAAATACTTGCTGGGATTTGTATCTGTTGTCTGAGAAAGTGCAGCTCTGCTTTTGAGAGAGAACACCGGGGCACTGTGCGTGTGCGAGTGCTCTGCCAGGTTGTTTACCAAGAGGTTATAGCTGTAAACAGATATACATTTTCCAGAGCAGGAAGAAGAAAGCCCGATGGAAATCACGATTTCACCAGAATACTGTAATTTTAACAAGTTGGATGGATGTCCGGAGCCTGACAAGCATTAGGACTTCATTTTCACAAAGCTTTTAAGCACAGGGCTTAATTATAACCACATGCTTATGAATGCCACTGACCAGCACAGCCGTTGCACGAAAGATTAGCTTCACAATAATATAATGGCCTCACAACAACGTCTTGTGCACTTCCACTTGGAAATCTGCTAAAAGCTAATGTTAAAATAAATAACACAAAGGAAACATATATGACTTTGCCTTTCCGTGGCAAAAAGAGCCATAAAACAGGAGAGGTCATGTGGCAAGTGTGATTTACCTGAACTTCAAGTACTTTGAAAATGAAACACCAGGAACAGCATAATCAGTCAGGAGAGCAATTAGGGACTCCATTACCACTCAAGAGAAGCAACAGAGACCGTAATCACTTGCCTGAGGAAATGGTTTTCACATCCATTCCGCGTTCAGCAGGTTTTCTCTGCATATCAGCAGTGTGTGAGTAAGGGAGTGTCTTAAGCTCCTGACAGAGTAAGAATAATGCACGGGCAATGGGGCTGTTGTTTAGGGAATCTGTCTGTCGTAATTTATTCCTCCTGCTGCATATCTGGAAGCAGTTGCTACAATTGTGCAAAGGCTGGGCTTGCCGAAGGTTTGCGGGATGCTTCGGCTGCTGACCAGGTTTGTGAAGTGTCCAGCAGCGCAGGGACGCCTTCAACTCTGCTGTGCAATGGGAATTGCTACGAAGAACAAGCACTGGAGAGGTCTTTTGGAGGAATCCAGCTGTTTCAAGATGATAAAACCAATAGCTGGCGGAAATTGCCCAGATGGCTAAATTTCTAGGACAAGCTTCACGAGACTGAGGGTGGTGGCTACGTGCAACTGATGAGTTAATTCTATGTTTCTGTTTATAAAGATATTCTGTTTATAAAGATATTCATCTTTATAACGAAATTATAAATGGCAATTCAGACGTGACAGTGATGCAATACTTTAATGAACAGCAAAAGCCTTTGAAAGCATTGAAAAAGGGTCTGTAGCAAGAAAAGAGACAAATGTGAACACATCTATAGAGAGTGAATGGTGAATGATTTTGGTACATCCAGCCAGGTGGCTCTAACGCATGCTTTTTCCTACGCTTGTTTCTTCGTCTTGTTAAGATGAATGAAGGATTTTAACGGCCCTGAAAAGCCAGTAAGTGACTCCACTCTAGATGATGAAATGTACTCTGTACTACAGAGGATTTGTATTTTAAACAGACAGAGCAACTACAGGTCCACGATTATCTAAGCAAATCCTCCTTTTTGCTTCGACATTTTTCATTCAGCGTGGGTTTTGTGCATTCATCAAGGATACTCAGACATCTAGAAGCCCTGCTGCTCTGACAGGGCTGCTGGGCATCTGGAAATCTGCGTGTGCCAAGTGCTTCAGCATCTCCGTGCTCCATGGTTCACGCAGGGTAAATCTGGAGCATGCAGGAAGCTCCTCCTCAGTTCCGTGTGCTGAGCTGAGCACGTGCCCAACAGCTGTTCCCACATCAGTGGCTTCCTGGCAACTTCCTGGAAGCTTCTTGGAGAAACAGGAGAAGACTGAAGCTACTTCACTGCAGCTGGGCTGCGAGAAACTCATTTTGCTTGTGCGTAAGACAAGTGCAATTTGCAAGAGAGTTATTTAATCAAATCATTTCTATATCTGGGCAATTACGGTTGGAGGAGATTGGAAAGGCAAACTAGAGCTGCACGTGTAGAAATTCTGACTGTGAGCCCTAATCTAATGGTACAGCTCACCCCAGGCTCAGCTTCAGGCTCACGCGTGGCATTCCTGCCAGAGGTAAACACTCGTTCAGGGCATTCAGCAGCAGGCAGGATTAAGCTAATAACACTAATCACATCTGTACACACAGTAACAAGGAAAAAAAAGGTAATTTGGGAACAGAAGATACGCTAGTAATTGCTCCCTGAGAAATACGCTCCAGCCTTTTTGGGCTGGTTATAACTGATGCATTTTTGCTGTGTTTCTTGGGTTGGTTTTTTTATTATTTTTTTTTAATAACACTTTCCAACTGCGTTCACAACCTTTCAAAACAACTTTGTGTTATGATGGAAGGCATATTCCTTTGCCTCCATAATTTTCACACGCAGTTTTTGTCTAGCAGTCTTTTCTCGAAGAAGGGAAAGAGCAGTGCATGCTAAATAGTGACCTGGACCTGAGGGAATTACAGCTCTGTCGTGAGTGCAATACAGTAGAATATATAGTATTATAGAATCCAATACAGTAGAATACAGATACATTAGAATACAGTAGAATTCTATTATATAGAATATAATACAGTAGAATCCAAATTTAACACTTAGGTTAGCAATTAAGGCAGTGGGAGGGGTGATTGCTTTATCACCAGCCTTGATCTACCATAAAACAAGCTTCTTCATGGTGCTCCTCCTGCCTGGAGTAGATTTTATCCCTGAAATGGCAAAAGCCCTTTTTTTTTGTCCTTTCATCATGGACCAGGTCAGCCAAAAGGTCCAGTTCTAATGTGCACACATGCTTGTTAGTTCAATGTACTTATTCTTTTAATAGACTCCGTGGGTCATTTTTTCCTTTTGTGTTTAGCATGATCTTACTGTATCACTTTTCATTCCTGGCTCTCAGCAGATTCAGTGCTCTGCAGCCTCAAGTGTCAGATTGTGGGTGGTCCATTTCATCTGAGGCATTTTGAGCCAAATGTGAATAGAAAACAGCTTTTGTTCTGCAGTTTTGGACTTTACCCCTAAATACCTACCAGACTGTAATCATCCACACATCACCCACTGCCAATAAATAACCTATTTTATTATCCAAGTCTCTCGATGGAGAAGAACATTTTTTTCTGAATTCAGCTAGAGGCAGCAATGTACTGGGTTGTCTTTCCTTTCTTCAATATCAAAAAGATTCAGGTATTTTATTAGAGTGGCAGAAGTGTGATTGTTTATTTTCTTATACAGGACCATCAATAACAAAAAAAAAACAAACAAACCAAACCAAACCAAACCAAACCAAACGAAAAAAAAACAACCCCAAAAAAACAAAAGCAAAAAAAATCAAAAACATAAAGAGGAGTTTAAATGTTTCAGTGTTATATATAAAGTTGTATAAAATAAAGCAGAATCTGGCCAACAGGGCTTTTCACATCTCTGGGGCCAGAATGTGTGTGCAGCAAGAGGCTGAGAAAGCACAGAGTTTGATAGCCGTGGTAATACAATTTTACAGAAGCACTGAGGAATCGTAGTGAAATCCTAAGGCGTGGTAGAGGTGCTTAAAATAGAAATCTCTGCAGCTCTGAAAGCTCATAATCGAGGTGTCAGGTAAAGCCAAACAGGTGGATGAAGGAGGCAAACAGTGCAGGGAAAGCTGGCAGATGAATTCATGCTGCAAAATGCAGAATTTAGCAGAAAAGCAGGTGCTTGAGCCAGCTATTCTCCCAGTCTGAGTTCAACAGGAACAACACACAACCATCCCAGCAGAGCTAAGTTTAAGGAAAGAATTTAAGAGGGTAAAAATGTGAATTTAACCTCCAAGTTTTCTTCCTCCCCTGCTCAAATATTTGAGCAGTGCGTGATTTGCTGTCCTCTCAAGCCCCCACAAGGATGCTGACAGGGCAGTGTGCGGTAGCTTGGCCACACAGCTACAACAGCACCTGATTTGAAAGGGTTCGATTGGATTCAGACAAAAGTTTTCGGCCCCAAGGGGCTTTTCTATTATTTTTATGATGCATCAGAGTTATACTGGTGATGCTGTTCTCCTTCACAGGATCTCACTGCTCCGATTTGTGGCTCCCAAGGGAGCCCTTACAGCACAGATGAAGGGCATTGGGTTAAATCTCATTTTACTAGGCAACCTGCTTTGTATCATTCCCCCCCTTTTTTTTTTTTTTCATGGATCAAGAATGCATTTTTGGCATATTGTACACAAACAAATGCTGTTCTGGGTGGAAGCCTATCTGGTAGTTGAAGCAATGAATTGTGGCTCAGTGAGTGATTGAGTCAGCCTCCAGATTCCTGGTTGAGCATTTTCTATTGATTTATTGTGTGACTACAGACTACCGGCTCATATCTTTCTGTCTCCTCTATTCCCTCTGTTATCACTTTCACGTGGGGATAATTATACCACACAACCCTTTTTCCCTGTCCCTTACTAAAAGGGCTCCTTTGGATCAGGTGAGAGGCTTGGACGGGAGTTTCCATGACCTGGGACTGCCTTTCCCCTGGCCTGGGCAGGGTTTGCGTAGCGCAGGTGCTGTGGCAAGGGATCCTTTCCAAGGATGGGAGCAGGGTGTTTGTCCTTTGAAAGCCAGGAGTGTGATCCATCCCTGAGTCCTCACCCAGAATTTTGGGCAGCTCCTGGCTGCAGGTCACTCCAGCCACACTGGGAGGGCAACAAACTTTACAGACACAAACCTGAACTGTGCTTCTGGAATCTGTCCAAAGTAACCCGGCTCTGGTGTGTTTTCAGCTCTCTGCCTGGGTTGAGATTTGCATCTGGTTTTCTGTTCCTCTCTTGGTGTCCCAGTTTTGTGCAGCATCCTCTGGGATCACTCTGCAAGTTATCCCCAAGGCCATTGAGCAGAAAGGCATTGTGGCTGTCCCATGGGGCCTCATGAATATTAATAGCATCACAAATTTATTGGAAAGCTCCTGAAATTCTCTAGATTTTTAAGCGAAACTGTGCCCAGTTTTGAGCTTGTACAGACCAAGAAATGTTTCTGTATTCTGTTCAGTCCCAGTGTAATGTAAAACACAGTGCAGGGCATGCCCAGAAACACCTCCTGGTACACAGAAAATGCTGCATTGTAGAAGGAAGGCATTTCTGGAGGCCATTTTCTCCCCAAATCAATTGATTACAGGGTTATAGATTTGGATTTTAAGAGCCTGTGTTCTGTGTAGATTCTGTGTAAATTTAGATTCTGTGAGTCCCATTTTGGACTTGTCCAAAGCCCAACTCCCTACTGATGTGATCAATGCTTAAAAGTAAAACTCAATCCCAGATTTTTGGGACTGTTCAGACTACACAAGTTCTCTTGAAGGGTTTCATAACCTCTCTGGTTAACATTTCTCATTTTAGCTCGTATTTAACTGAAACCATTGTAAATGTGTTAAGCTCCTATTATCTCATTAAAAATAAATGCTTAATGTCACAACACATCCTGCACCACTGAGTCCTTCATCCCTTTGCTGATGTCTCTCTGTTCCAGGCCACTAAACACTGTTGCTTTAAGTGATAAGCAGAAAGCAAATTTCACGGAAAGGTCACCAAATGCAATTATAATACATTATGTATGATGTGACAATCCAGTAGCGTAATGAAATCCCAGTCTTTTCACCCTCAAGTATTAAAAAATCTTGATTTTGGTGGGAAAAAATATCATGAGTGATTTAAAACTTTTGAGATTTTTAGAAAAAACTGTATGTTGGGTTCTCTTACTTTGCCTCATTTTCTGAACTTACTGCATGTGTTTCACATTGCTGAGTTTCCTGCCAGTGACCAGTGTCAAAGCTGACTTCTACAAAGAAGGTTATAAATGGAAATTGCCGGAGTTATTCTTGAGGCAATCTCTTGACCACAGAAAGGTGAGAGTATTGCGAGGGTTCCGGAGGGCAGCGGGTGATAATGGATTCAGGGTATCTGCTGAAGGATGACATCTCAATGTGTCTCTGGACTCAGCATTTTTGTGTCCTTTCCCCCCAATTTACAAATAACAAAGAGTGTTGGAGAGAGCAGCAGAGCTGAGGCTGTTCCTTGCAGATATGCAAGAAATGGGAGGAGAAGGTTCAAGAACCTTTAAACTCCCTTTTATTCCCTTTCTCTCCAACCGATCAGGAGGAGGGTCCTTTCCTCCCACCTCTCTCTCAGCTTTTCAAAATCTTGCAGGCAGTGGGGTGTGTCTCCTCCCTGGACAGAAGCCAGCTTGACACCAGAGGGGTCAGCTTGTCACTTCTGGGGAGCCTTGCTCCAAACTGGGGTCAGAAAAGTGACTTCCACTTTCAACAGCGGCTGAAACAAGGTCCTGACTATGTTGGAAATGATACCAAGTTCAAATTTTTTTTTATATAACTTTAATATTTTAAGCTTGGTATCATTTCCAACAATGATATCTCTTCAAAGTCCTGATTCTATCTCTTTTTCTAAAAACAGACAACTAAAGCTAATTCCCACTCCAACTCGTGAACAAATCCATCTCCAGAAGTTTGCCATCCAGCTTAGATGTGTCCACAGGGCAACGCAAGGATGAAAAGAGTTACCTGAACATCCACATACAGGTTCTTCCCTTTGGTCTGTGCTACCCACCCTCCCATCCCACTCACCAAATAAATCTCCACCAAAACTGAACGAAAAGAGAAACCCTCACCATGATATACACAAAAATAGCACTTGTGATACAAGCCCAAGAGTGACACGAGGGACAGAAGCAAAATGCTCATCAGAACGAGGCCTGTGTGGACTGTGGGAGTTCAGAACATTAAAAGCTAATCCCTAAAAATCCGGTCACTTGCAGCAGTTAATGACCTGCTAGTCTGCGAACCATCAGGAGAGGAAGCCAGCAGCAGTTAACACTTTGAGAACTCGCTTGTTGCTAACCACGGTAATGAGCCATATCTCGGACTTGTTATGGTACGTGCTCTAGGAGAAACACAATTAGTGCCTCAGAATGACAGCGAATAATCGAAATATTGAGGCAGAGAGGTGGGAGGGGCTACGGATGCAATCCAGGAATGGAAGTGGAGCTTGACAAATGCAAGGATGAGCAGAGTGGCACCAGTGTGAGCCAGAGTCTGTTTTAAAGATGGGGACAGAACATTTCCTTCCTGCACTAAGGGACAGGGAGAGAAGGAAGAAGGAGAGGGGAATGCAAATGAGTGCTGGCAGTCACTTTATGGACTTGCTCTTTGCTTGTTCTTCTGACTGTCAGACCAGAAGATCTTACAAAACCATGGTGCCTCAGAAAGTTCAGAATTTCCCAGGAAAAACTCACCAGGAAAATTCACATTCCTCTAATTCCTGACTAATAGGAACCTCTACAGGCTACTTCCCCAAAAGAGAGAGGTGTGAAGGAATGTCTTTTGCCTAACGCTGAACCCGAGGCTGTGCTCTAGACAGCTCTTGCCTTTACAGAATGATGCTTCAGAGGTATTCATGCACTGAATATTTATTTTTATTTATTTTTTTATTTCACAGAAGCAGCCACAGGATGCAAGGGCAGTATCAAAGGATACCTTTTGGGTGTTTCAAGGGCATTTGTCTGTGGAGTTTTGGTGTTCTTTATGTAGTGACCTGACCTCTCACTGCTCGATATTTGTGAGACTGCAAAGTAAATGCTGTCCTATATTTTAAAAATAGGCTTCTCTAATGATTAAAGTAGGGCCTTGAATGCCCTTGATTAGTGGTATAGATGGCTGGTTTGTTCCTGGGACGCTTTTCTTTCTCCTTGTGTCAGATACCAATATCTGTGCAGAAAAGTTCTTCTCACTATTCCACCCAAGATCAATTCCATTAACTGCCATATGGGCAGGGACAGCAGAGGCGAGGGGAATCCATTCCGGAGTTGGGATGGAGTCAAATCTGGGTTCATGTAAGTTTCTCCTGCACCGAGGCTTCAGAAATTAGGAGTGGTGATTTATGAGCTTTTGACAAATTTCCATCTGCTCTCATTCCATGTAGTTTTTTTTCCCCCTCGGAGTTCAAAGGCTGTCTGCCGCAGAGCTGCGCTGCCCTGGTGATATATGGCCGGCTCGGAGGCCGTCACGGGTGTAATTTTAATGCTGACAGAGCTCTGTGCCTTAATTCAAGAACCACCCCAAGAGCTCCAACGAGCAGGGAACCTCCTCTGCTCCGACCCAGCCAGCCCAGCAGTGTCTGAACCCTCGTTTGTGCAAATAAACCTAACAACCTTCAGAAAGAGTTGAACTGAGAATGTTGTTGGGGATTGGGGGGAAATTGGTGATGATGTAATTTTGCATAACTTCTTTCCTGACTGCTATGTTCTGCTGCAAAAGTTATTTATTTTTTCTTCTTTTTTTTTTTTTTCCTTTTTTTTCGCTATATGTAGCTATCAGCATTTAGAAAAGAACAAACCAAGGGATTTTTTTTTTCTCCCCCAACTCTGCATTTCTGAGCTTTGTGTAAATACAAACGCTTCAACTTTTCACTCTTTTATCGTGGAAAGTTACAAATTCAGGCATGGAAAAAAAAGGAACATTATTGAGTAACTTGTTGCACATTTATTGGCTGAACATTCATTATAGTAGGGATTACATAACTCGCACACTACACACAAAAAGAAGTAATAGATGCTAAAACTCCAATAACAGGACATATTATTCAACGAATTCTATTAACACTAAATCCAATTCCTCCCTCAGTTACAAATACACAATTCTCACTGTGGCAATAAGAGGCAAATATAGGGAAAATTCATCATATTTTGTCATTACCCTCAGGTTCACACCTCTCTAACTTTAAAAAAGCCCACCCTGTATTCTAATATTTCCGGGAAGAAATCCATGTGCATCGTTCTCTTAATCCTGCAAACATCTTGAAATAATATTGAAAACATATTAAACTTTTAGATTTTCTCAACATTTTCAAGTAAGATTCCTTTTCATGGCAAGTGCCTCCTTCTTTTCAAAGCAAAAATGTACATTAGATATTCACCCGCTTTACTAATATTTAGTTAATTTAAAACGGAGACTTTTAATTCTTTACTGATAGAGGTAAAAGGGAAATAAAGGAAAAAAAAAAAAGAAAATGCTAAATATAAATTCCTGTTATATCTCTCTTCTCTTCCTTCTTTTCTGCCCTCCAAATTCAAGACGAATTTTTCTAGACCCCTGCACAGGGAAAATCACTTCCAAATTGTTGAACACAAGGTCTTTTCCAAGTTTTCATCAGATATCACTGGTCTTCAGGATGGCCAGCTGAAATATCCTCTCCCTCTTTGTTTCTCATGCAAGTTGTCAGTGGCGTGTTCCCTTTTGGGTGCAAAACACCGAGGTTATTTCAAACCCATTGATGTGTTGTGCAGCCCAGTTTTCCAAGAAGGATCCTGCTGCCAAGGGATGAATGAAGCTGGGACAATAATGTCAGGAAAGCAGAACAAGAGCCAATCACGAGGTTCAAGGAGAGACGATTTGCAGTGAAACTGAATTGCTCAGAGGGAGGGCAGCGATGGGGAAGCAGAGCTTTTTGTGAGATAAGTCCCATTTAGACAGGAGGTAGAGGAACACTTTGAACTTGGGCTGGATGTAAAATGGATGAGGGCTACCAGGACTGACCTTTTCTTGAATTATGATGATCCTAACAGGGAGAGTTAAGTGACAACTAAAGGAGGGAAAGCAGGGCTGCAGTTAACTGCAAAAAGATTGCATTTGGCTGTTTGAAGGTCCATATGTAAAAGCAGAAAATTTCAGTGGACATCCACAAATAATGAGAGGCATAATTTATTCCATAAACTATTCTTTCAGTTGACAGCCACAAGTATAATAATGTGGTCTTTCTCGCCCTAAGTCGTCCCTTTGCCTAGATTTTCTTCTTACTTCTTACTGTGGCACAAAAATCTTTTCAATCTCAGCTCCTTTGCAATGTTAGAGCTTCAGGCAGCTATTAGAAAAATTCATAAGAAAAACAATTAACTCCCTTTAAGTCTGTTTATACTCTGTTTTCATGGCTTCACATTTCATTTCCAGAAAGTCCAACAGAATTTACTGCTATGCTCCCAAGTGCTACTGGCAATGTTATTACTGTATTTATTATGATAGCAGTGTTTAGTCATTATATACGTAATAGTATCAAAGAGTCTCAGTTATAATCCTTTTATTATAAAAACCTTATGAGTAAACCCAGCTTTTATTATTGAAGAATAATACTGTAAGCAGCAGTGGCTTTGAAGGGCAGCACAGAGGCCAAAGGTAAAAAAAAGGCCAGTGAGATTCCTAAAAGGCTCCAACCAGTAACTTACTTTATTTTACATCTTAACACTTGTTTGTTATCTGAAACAGCAGGAGCCAGCCTTAAATCGAAGGCTGCTTAACGCCTTTTAATTGCTTGTTAAACTGCTCAGGTTTTTACCAACAGGACTCCAAATGTTTCACCGAATCATATCCTGCCCATCTGAAGTGCTCTGCTCAGTAAGGCCCCGCTGATTGTCTCCTTTATGCTGCGAACAAAGTGCTCCGCTGCTAAGCTGGGCAGAATTAGGCACAAGCCATACGGGATTCCAGAATTAGTTCCACTGCGTGACATATGTTTTCAGAAATGGAGCGGCGCAGCGTGCAGCAGCACGCAAAGGGATTTCCAGGGATCTCAGCAAAGGCTGGAGGAGGTTTGGATTGCAGTCACTGCACCCACGGCTCTCCCCGCTTCGGTCGCTTTTGTGGAACCCTTTTTATGTGCAGCCTGTCACTTTTGGTACATCTAAATAATTTATAAAGCTCTGGGAGGTAATCTCTGACCAGGCCGAGCCATCAGAGCGATCCTAATATTCTGTAGCAGGTCAGGTTTCCATATTGTAAAGGGAGCTCTGATTTGCCAGGCTGTGACACAGAAGTTTGGACTTCAGGCCCAGTCTTTGCCTGTGAACTTCGAGTGTGCTGTAATTTATGACTTGCCTGGTGCAGCTAATGCAGCTTTTCTCTATTTTGAATCATGGATGTTTGACTAACGAGCCAGGCTTGTGCCCATCTGCCCTTGTGCTCGTGTGTATTGACTTCCTTATCCTTGCAAGTGCTCAAGGAATTTTATTGGGAAAAGGCAAATGTCAAAAGTGTAAAGCTACTTTAATAAAACTGGCTGAGATCAGGTTTCCTTGCTGGCTGCCTGCCATTGAAAATCCCTTTGTTAGCCTTGCAAAATTTCCTGTGACAAAAAGAACCCTTTTCATTCCTTTCTATCAGATCGAACAAGTTTAATTAAAATGTGAAGAATTTGACTGAAAATGTCATAGCACAGAAATCTTGGGGGTACTTTCCTTTTGAACCTGCCTGATTTTGTGGATTACATTATTGTAAGGACAGTTCTAAACCTCATTGATGTAGAAAGCATGAAAGTACAAGGATAAAACATTAATTATATTACCAAATTTTAGAATGATTTTATCCTTCCATTTTCCAGGGGTGCTGATAAAAGTTTCATGAAAAACAGGGACCATGAGCTGCTGTGGGGGTTTAAAAAAAAAAATTAAAAAAAAAAAAAGAAAAAGAAAAGAAAAAAAAAAGAAAGAAAATATATGTTAAATGTGAACACAATGAAACAATTAAAGCAAATGAAAGCATTTCTGTGCAGCTGGAGCCCACGATTGATATATGTGCACTGGACTGAGAGCTGTAGGAAACACTCATTGTCCCTACAGCTGCTTTGATTGGCAAAATTGAAGTTAACATAAGGACCTAGTGAGATAAAATGCAGCATCCAAGTAAAAATTCCAGTATTTGATGGGCAAAAATAGTAGTTGCGGGTCTGGACATCCACTGTTTAAATTGCACTGGGTTACTATGACATGTAAAATGCCTGCCATGAATGCTTTTTGCCAAAACAATTAGACTCCGTTAAAAAGGAGTATTTTAAAATGTTTGGCATGTCTTAATATTTTGGGCATAAAAAGAGCCGTGATCAGGAGAGTAAATACAATTTCAGTGTTGTGTACCTATTAGAAATGTAATGAAACGTTAACAAAATGGCGAAGGGCAAATGTCACCAAAAAATCCATCTTATTTACAGTAACAAGACAACATTTTTGGTGTCCCTTAGTGCAGCGCAAAGAAGGGCAGCTTGCAGAAATCCCAAGAGTTTTGACATTGGTTTCCATCGTCCGCACCCTGCATGTCTGTGTTCTGTTGGGGTGCGTTTATTCCAAAAGAGAAGGGCTGCCAGGTAAAACCTGTCCGGGCATCCCTGGCTTCTTGAAGGTGGCTCACCTGCTCCTGTTTGGGAGCAGCTGGACCATTCCCAGCAGCTGTGTGAATAAACGAGCAGTGAAAGCCATGCCTGCTCCCAGCGCTGTCGTTGTGTCACACAGCAAAGGGCCCTGGGGAGAGATAAGGGACTCTGCAAACAGCACCTCACGGAGCAGGAGGTGGAGACAAGCATCACACCGGGCAGCGGTGGACTCATTCCAAGCATGCTTTTTATCCTCTGATCACTCTTATTTGATTCTCTTTGTTCCCCCACCTCTTCCAAAGAAACAAAGCCCGTGTGGTCCTTTCCAAATGAGGAACAAATCGGGGATTCGATAGAAGATTTTGCCAAAGCCAATAAAAAGAAGCGGCAGTAGCTGCGTTAAAATCCTATTGTTTTTTTGAAAACACAAAAGGAGAATTGGCATGGCCTAGCCTTGGGCCAGATCTGCTAATTTTCTGCAGTGTAGTGTCATTACACATTTCAGGAGGCTCCCAGGAGCTGATAGGAACCATCTGAGCTCGGAGCTGCAGAGTTACAAAGGCATTCCAGTGCCTCTGATGAAAGGAATTAACAGGGAGGCCCCCGGAGAGGTGGGAAGCCCAAGAGGGGTGGGAGGCTAAAAGAGACGGGAGACCCAGGTAGAGATGGGCACTGAGAGGGTGTGTGGGACATAAGTATGTGGGATGTGCAGCCAGAGGTAGATTCCCAAATGGTGAGGCAGGACAAAAATTTGTGGGACAAGAGGAAGGTGGAGGCTGAAAGCTGTGAAAGGGTCAGACTGACCAATTATGAGTTCCCAGCTATTAATAAATACATTTACACCTCTTTTTAAACCTTTCCAAACACTGCTTAGTTTCTGCATGTTTTGAAATGAAGTTCTCTCAGAAACGTAACTCTGGTTCTAAGACTACTCTGAGCTCTGGAAACAGCCTGAGAAACAGGAACTGTGTGTACACCATGTTTCCCTCGTACTGGATTATAACATGGAATAGGTGAGGTGTGGCAACATTTAGAATTGGGTCAAAATACAGATTTCTTTGGCTCAATCTTAATTTAAAGACCAGCAGTTTATAAGAGGCATCTTTAGCTGTCACCTCATCTCTTTGGGTGATTGCTCAAGGTACTCTTCTCGAGTGGAATTTACACAAAGGAAGCGCTACCTTTAGTGAATGAGATACTCAAAACATATGTCCAAGAATACCATTCTTCATCTTAGCGATATAAAACCTCAAAGCCGATATGTAGAGTTCAGAAATACCTTCTTAGATAGGATATTACAGCTACATTGACAACAGATTAATTTTCAGGACTAGTTTAAAAAAAAAAAATATAAAAGTCTCTATTCTTTCATTAGAGATGAAAATCATAAAAGTAGGCAAGGTGGAAGATACTTTTTTTTCCCCTGCTACATTCAGGATAGGGTAGAAAACTATGTGCAAATAATACCGTGTGTTTAATTTTAGCTAAGTGTGGGCAAGCTTCGCCGCGTCAGTTAAAACTAAGAATAAAATACCCTGTGTGTATTCAGCCCTTTGCCCTCAAGAATCTCAGAGCACTTGAAACACACCAACAACTCTTCACCCCGTGTAGTCACGGTGCTGCTCAGGGCCACAATGGAGCTGTTGTTCAGAAATGCCAGCGGAGGGTAGGAAGTTAAGAATAATACAGTATATTCAAATATAACTTTTAGGAGTATTTAGGCAGGCTGAACGCAGCTACCTGGAATTCGGCCACAAGACTCGGCTTAACAGCCCCGCTCTTGTCAAAAGCGGAATAAGATCTTTAATTTTTCCATTCCATTTCCATTAATCACCAGAAGTGGTCATGAGGTTTTCCACCCCAGCCAAGAGTCAGGCTTTCCAACAGCAATACACTTCCAGGGCACCACATCAGTGCTGCTTCAGAGTGCCTCCTACTGAATCACCAACCCCATTTCCTTCACAGCCTGACTTTCCATCTGAAAACTGACCAGCCATGCTGACCATCCAGTTGATGGTCTGAGAGTCTGAGAGCCTGTGTTTTTATGGAGAGGACTTTAACCCATCTTCAGGAAACCTCTTGGGAAGGTTTAACTTCGCTGACAAGATAAGTTTAATATAAAACAGCAATTGCCCTAATCTATAGTTATTTGCTATTTAAAATATGAAGGAAATTTGGATAATAAAGAGGGTATAGGAAAGAGTTGAAATTACAGAGTGATTTTTTAAAACCAAATTACTCTAGGTTTTTTAAGGTCTTTGCTGGGTTCTGAATCCAATTACTGTCTGTATATAAAGAAAAAAAGTAGAAGCAAAATGATACAAGCCCCTAATTACAGAGCCAAAGATATCAGTGTACAGTATGCAGAGACAGGAAGGAGAAAACTGATGATATGTGGCCTGATAGGAAAGGAGAGTTCTGTAGCTGAAGAAGGCACAAGGAGTTATTGACAGAAAGATTTTGCTGTGAAATTCAGTCTATGTAAATAACATCCTTGCCAGATGCTGCATTTAATTAAGATAGCTTTAACAATTCTATTTTTTTTTTTTTTTTTTCCAATTAGAGGATAGTATTTACATTTCTGCCCGGAGAGACTGGGGCTCTACAACATTCAGAGTCATTGCCAGAGCCTGATGTAAGGGATGTTCTTAATTGGGCAAGTTCTGTACTTTAGGTTAAGAATTATCTATTGTGTCTTGCATTTGTTCCAGTCACAGGACGTTATGGTCACTGTGTTTCCTGGCAGGACTGGCAGCTGGTTCAATGTCAGCTTTTCAGGCTGATTCACCTTCCAGCAACACACAAAACTGAAACACCCTATTTACAAACACGTGCTTTGCATTTGAACTAGAAGAAAGTACTGTGAGAACTGTGCAAATGTAGCTTTTTTTTGCAGATAATGGTTAGTTTTTATACTTTTATAGTATTTTCGGCTTGCAGAGAAATTTTCTATTTTATCTTCAGTCATTCCAAACGGTTTTACTGCTGGTCTTTGGACGACTTGGAAAGGAAAAGTTAGAAATTTAATATTTAATATCTGGAAGAGACTTATTCAGATGTCTCTCTTCTCTGTCTTTATCTATATTTTAAGAGTGTCTTAACATCTACCATAAGAACAGCTCTTTGTTCTCCAGCTACTGCACATATCCAAGTGCAGGAAGACTTTGAAAACCTCAGAATTTTAGAACTCAGCCAAGGCTGGCAAAATCCTTTCTGCCTGTTGCTGAGCTCTGGTGTTTGAACACAGTGACCAGTGCTGAGCCATGAGATTTTTCGTGTCCTGTGCACCAGGTCACACCCGGAGCAGCCCCGGTCACGAGGGGATGCAGCACTGAGTGGGAGAATTGGCTTCTAAAGCTGGGTTTTTCTCTGACTATCTCAGAAAGTATAGCAATTATTTACCTTTTAATGAGCTGAACTCTGCTCTTGGATTTATAGGTGCATGTGATGGTGTTCACTTTGATAGGTATTAGCCTTCAACATCCCAGAATTCTTGGGTTTAGGATATGAGAAATCCAAGACAGACATTGACAGGGATGGATAAACCTACCAGGCATCTTCTCATTTCTGAAGGCACATCAGTGATGAAGTTTATAGGTAAATGATACTGGTGATGAAATTTTCTAAGGCAAAATCCACATAATTTCATTCTGTAAATAGAATATTAAACAAGAAACATTAATATCACTTTTTCTGGAAACTTGCTAAAAAAGAAAAAAGAAGAAGAAAATTTTGATTTACTAAGGATGGGCAGAATTGAAGCCATTTAACCACTGGGGAAAATGACTGCTCACCTTCCTGTTACGTGATCTCCTTCCATAGTTTGCCCAAATCCCCTTTATTTGTGTACAGATGGGCAGACATTCACTCTGGTGGAGGCTATTTCTGTTTGTAATTAAACAATTAAGACCGACATCATCAACTCAAGGTGCCAGGAACACATCTCAGTGGATCTTGTGAGGAACTGCTCTCCTCCTCAGGGCCTGGCATTTCCAAAGATTAAACACTTGTGCTGAACACGGATTATGAACAACTGTGCTTGGGAAGTTCAAAAACGTGCACGAAATTTTGTTTCCAGTTTTCACCTCTTTGGGGCTCTTGGTCTCTGCCATCTGACTCTGCCTCTTGCAGCTCAGCTGAGATGTTTTTGCTGACCTTTGTGGGCATGCTCGTGTTACCCACCGTGCAATCACGTAAAATACCTCTAAAACCACTCTGCTTCATCTAATGTTGTTTCAAAATAATTTCCAGTCCATTAATTATGGTCTGCAGGCTCTTCTTTAAAGGGCTACTTTGATGTGGATGAGTCACAGTGCTCAAGCTTTCCTCTCTGCCATGGCACTTCCTCAAGGCATAACCTTGGTGACTTCAGTGCCGAGAGGTGAATGGCTCTGTGACAGGATCTGGCCTTGTGCAAACAGCCTCAAGAGCCACTTCCCTCAAGCCAAATCCTGAAGCCCACTTTAAAAAAGTCTTTTAAGAGATGTTTTCCATTTGATGTCGCTCCAGCAGGTATTTAGTGACAGCTGAGTGTAATCCAAGCTTGGACAAAGTGTTTAGGTAAAGCTGTGGGTCCTGTTTGTAACCCCATGCCCCTTTAGCTATGCTGGTGTGTGTCAATGACTATTAAAGATGTTGTGGAGACCAGCACCTGCCTCTACCCCTGCTGCACCTTCCCAGCAGGAGGGCAGACGGAGCAGCTTAATCCTGACAGGGAAAAGAGGGGTGACAAGTGCTCGCTCAGGCAGAGCCTGTTGGCAGCTGTGCCATTGAAGATGGTCAGGCAGAGACTTGTGCTGTTTTTTTGGGCACCTCTCCATCCCAGCTCCATGGGAAACAGGTTGGCTTAAACTGTGTGTGACTTTACACCTTCCTGCTCCACGACAGAGCAGAGCAGGATTTAGGAGAGGCCTAACGCAGCTGTCAGGGCCCTGGCCTGTCAGAGATCTATCAATAAAACCAAGATGTGGCAGCGGCGTTTGCCGTCTCCCAGCTGAGACACACATCTGCCTGCAGCCTAATTTGGGAAGGCTGCAGGGAGCTGGGAGGCTGCACTGGGCACGTGCCAGTGCTCGTGCTTGGATCACACGCTCTGTGGATGGACCTGGGACTGCTGCTGTGCTCCTGCCTGCAGGATCAGGCTCTGGCTCTTACCCTTGTCCAACCGTGACATTTTACCAGCCTGGTACTTTGGGAGCAGCCAGCTACGGCAACGCGTCACTTCCTCCTGCCAGGAGAGCAAGAGAGAGGTTGCAACCATTTGAAATTCAGCAATGGGGTAATTCACAGCATTTTTCACAAGACTGGGGGAAAAGGGTGCCACGGCAATGGTGTAAAAAGGGGGAACATGGTCAAGGACACTCTTCATCAAACCAGTCTGTTGCCTTTTTCACACTGAAACGAGCTTGGACTCATGCACTCTGAGCTGACGTGTGCCTCTAACAAAATCATCTGTTTTGTCATGGGTGTTATAATTCTCTCTTCTCTGTCTCAAGGACAGCAGTAGGAGGAAATCAAAACCTCGCAGAAATGTGTTTTCCCGGTTTGCTGTTATTCCCAGCAGTCACCGTCTCCCTTCTGTTGTGTCTAATTCAAAATAACAGGTTGATCCCTTCACAAGCATCGACCTGTTTTGTAACATGAATAGGAGTCAGTGCTATCAGTTATCTCCCACATTATCTTGCAGCAAGCTGTTCTTCAAGGGTAGCCAGCTTGAACGGCTCACGTTGTTGTCCACAAAAGAGAATCACTCTTCATTCCACTGTCTCTATGCCAAGATGTGGCTTCCAATGAGGTAATTGTTTTGACAGTTTGGGGGGAAAAAAAAAAAGAGCCAGAAAAACATTCAAAAGTAAACAGTCATACATTTCTGCTGGCTGGGGGCATTTGTAAAAGGAAGATGAAATGTATCCAAAGCTTAAAGCATCAAGACATACTGAATATTCTGGTTTCATAAAGAGGCAACATGTTACAAACCTGGCATTATTGGGTGGTGATGTAAATTCCATGGCTGTTTCATAGCTGCTGTTTTTCACTGCTGTGCTGTTCGGGTGTTTGAATCTCCATCTCTACACTAATTCTATGCTTAAGGGAAATAAAATAAAATAATTTCAAACCTTGATAATTTTGACATCTTTGTCATCCATCTTTGACACAGAGCTGGCAAAGAGAAAAAAAAAGGCTTTTCTTGGAGATTTGCAGACTTTTAAAACTGAATCCAAGGTTCTGAAAGGAAGGTATCCTTAACAATTTCTTCATTGATGAAGAGCTCCAGAGTTAAATATGTGGGAACATGCACACACCTACAATAGGCATCTATGCCACATTTGTATATGTTTTTATTTGCAACATCATCTAACTACAGTGGTTTATGGAATTTCACATCAAGTGCAACAAATGCCAAAAAAAGACCAAGTGTTTAAGACCAGATGAGCTCAGATTTTCATTTCTCTGCGTACTCTTGCCTGGAAGACAGTTTGTTTAAGGAGCAAAACTGTCCTGGCTGATCCTTAGTGCAGCTCCATTGGTTTTAATAATCAAGGTGATCTTCAATACTGCTATAAAATTCCTGATACCATCTATTCCATATGCCAGTGCTGCAGGTATATGAGTTTACTTTTCAAGTTCTCCACAACTTAAGGTTTTATCACATCTCTTCTCAAACCTTTACCTGGTAACTCTAACAGTGCAGAGTTCATGTAAATTTTATCTCAGTCTCATCTGCTGGCTGTTTGAATATGCATTGCTGCATTTATTCTCATTACGGGAATCCAAGGCTGGGGAACATGGAGGACGTTTTGGGAGCACAGGATTTGCTGGGTTCCTGGCAGGCACCTTCATCTCCCCAGGCTTGAAGTTATCTTGGTTCTTTGGGGCTCTGCCTCTTCTTGTTCCTTGTCCTAGACGAGGTGGGGTCTGGATCACATTACACACACCAAAAGCTGACTTCTGCTTTGCCTTGGGCTTGGGGAGCTGTGATCTGCTGGTATTTGGGGTTCCTGTGGCTGGCTGGGGTCTGCCTGCCTGTGCCTGGAGGTCTGGCTGCTCCAGGAAGGTTTTCAGTGCCTCTTGGAAAAAATGCCAGCCAGGCCATGGCCAGCACCACCACGATGCTGCTGGAAGCAGTGGCTGTGGGAATTCCAGGGCCAATTCCATCTGGGTCTTTGCCTCCAGGAGGATTTAGCTCCCAGCCCTACTGTACAGATGAAATTTTGGGGTCTTTTAATTGCAGGAGTCTAAGCTGATGGTCTACCTGAAACCACCAGCTAAATGAATTCATCTTCTCCCCAGTCTCCCAAGGGAAAGCTCTCTGTCAGAGAATTGTGACATGGAAAGAAGAGGTTCAGCCTCTGCACAACATGCAATCTGCTCTTTTGAGATGTCCCAGTGCTCACAGCTCCACATACTTCAAAATAACGGACTTGTGTGCTCTCTGTGTGTCCTCCACATGTGAGGTCTTTCTGCTGAGCTTTCTTGCTCACCAGATCCCCATTTCTCTCTGAGGCAAATCCATGGCCAGGTTTGATTCTTTAGCTCTATGGGACAGGTAAGCTCATTTCCCCTCCACCTCTCTACCCAAGTTACTCCTATTCCTTGCCTCTAGATGGGATCACACCCCTTAGGGGTAATTCTCATGATAAAAGGACTCATGTTGGATACTTTTAAAAAGAATTGAACAAGATATACTGGAAAAGGTAGGACAAGTAGTTGCTACTTTTTCTAAGTCTTCCCAGGAGTGATTGCACTTGTTCCAGGAAAGGCCTATACTCTCTCCTGCTGACTTTGCCGAGAACAGGAGTATTTTTCCAAAGGAGAAGGTTACTGGAGGCATTGAGAGAGGAACAAGCAGACCCAAAGTGTTTGTCTTTCCTCTCACATGTCACCCATGATTTCACACCCCTCGGCATGGATTTCAGTGTGAATGCTCTGGTACAGCCAATAAAAGAGCAAAGCAGGAATTAACAAGAGGGATCAAACTTGCTGGACAAGGACCCTGCAGGCTTTGTGGGACTGCAAGATAGTGCCCGGTGCTGCCAAGATAAACTGTGCTTTTCATACCTTTTAATGTTTCACTTTGGAATGCTGTTTTTGAAAATGCATTGACTGCAAAGCTTTGGTGCAGGTGGTGGCAAACACCAGAGAGGTTTTTTGCTAACAGTCTCATCTTGAGGAGCGATGGGCTCTAGCAGGCAGTGTCTGTCTCAGCCACAGATTTGGAAACAGAGCAGCTCAGAAAGGAGGTTCCCCAGGATGCTGGGTGTGCCCCTCACCTCGCCACGCCTCAGTCGCCACTGAATCTGGAAGACTTGAGCCCAAGATATGTAAAATACGTCTGGGCCCTGGCTGCAGACACTGGAACTAATCTCGAGCCTTGTTGGCAATCTCATCAGCACCTCAGGAGCAGCAGAAGTGCGGAGAGCAAAGAGCCTGGAATGTTCTCAGCACACGCAGGGCGAGCTCAGGGGCTGCCTGTGCAGCCCTGACTCCAATCCCAGGGCTCTCTGCCAGCGGACACCCCAGGAACAGGCAAGTTTTCATGACTCAACTAATAATAGGATGGTGCTGTGTTTCTGCCCGTGCTCAGGTACAAAACTTCGTGTCCACTATGACTGCTTGTGATCTTGAAAAGACCCCACAAACACATTTTGCAAGAGTTTGGGTGCCAGTCCCTGTGTTCTCATTGGAATCCCAAGTGCCTTGGCCTAAACTTCTGCAGCATTTTCAGCTGTATATCTTATTTTTTGCTCTGCTTTTTACAAACACAGTGCCGCAGCTCACGAGGGCTGTGTAAGCACCCGCTGGATCAACACGTACCAGTGCTGGGTGAGCTCATCCTCTCAAGTGCAAGATGTCACAGAGATGTAATGTAAGGGGCTCTTAGGGTTTCCATCCACTCTCTGCCATTTCAAAGAATCAGAATGCCCACTGCAATAACAATGCTACATCTTCCCTTCACTTAGCACCTTTAATGGAGCACACTTTACTTTAGAAAGCCATAAAACACCAGGGCCTAGCACGGCCACAGCCTGGCATGGTTTATTTTCCTCTCTTAGATTTCAGATAGAACCAACGCAGCACATGTAGAACAAGAAAGGTTCAAATAAACAACCAGATTTATTTTACTCGCTTTTAAAAATATTTAAAGACTTTTGTGGATTTATCACTGTAGCAGTAACAGTTTCTGCCTTATGTCATGAGGGGGAAAGTTAAAGCTTCGTTTGAAACTGCACAAGAAACATCATTGCAAGAGATCCATGAGTCAGGCATTGCCATTAGCCTGTGCTTATTCACCAAAACCTGCCTTTGAATCGATCTAGGCCAAGAAGTCTAAAGACTGGCACGTTTTAAAAGTCATTATGTGATTTAGGGGAGGAGTTTTCCAATAGTTTTGCTGTAGGATGTGTCCTCCTAAATGATTGGTGAGGTTTTGATATTTATTAACCCTCTAAAATATCAGAAATTTATGAAAGGTTACAAGCCCAGTAGCTCTCCAACGCTTGTCTGATAAGCAGCAAATTCTAGACCTGCTTAGGGAAAATTCAGTCTCAGATTCTGTTTTTCTTAACTATGACTCCAGCTTTCATCTTCAAAATTTACTGTGATTCATACACTTTTTACTTCATAGCAGCACGGGTCAGGATAAAAAGGGAAATAATCAAAGAGAAGCAGAATCTCAGCTTGCATTTGTGAAACTTTATCCTGTTTATTAACTCTGCACTGCTAGCCACGGTATATTGTGCTTGGATCTTGTAACACTCCATTTTAGAAAATAATAGTCAAAGTGGCGTTTTAACCAGAATATGAGGGTTTTAATATAAAATCTGCCTTTCCTTTAAATTGATTGCAAATGTACTTTCCAAATATTTTACTTTGTAAAAAAGAGTTCTTGGAGGTGTTCCAGTGCCTGGTATTTTCCAGCTAGCTAAATGCAGATAATTCCCCTTTCAAACATGCCTTGAAGGGCTTTGCAAATCCTGGCTGGATGGTTTGGAGGATTGGGCTGTAGGAAAGGGCCCGAGCTGATCCTCGCAGGTCTCACCCTGGTGGGAAAGGTGAGGAGAGGACCTTGGGGTGGCTGCAGGGAATTGGCTGAGGATGTGCAGAGTGAGCAGCACTGGCTGCAGCTGCACAGGCTGGGGCTGAGCCCCATCCCATGGAATCCCATGGAAAAAGTGCAGATAATAACAGCGATAATAAGGACGACAACGGAGAACTCGTAATCTGTTATTAACCCTGTGACACAGCCCTTCCCAAACCACAATGTGTCTGCAGGATCCACTGACCCCAGGGTTTTGTTGGTACAGACAGAACTGACTCATTAAAGCTCACTCAGAAGTGCAGGGGAAGAGAGGAATCTGAATCTCAACCTCCAGCCCGATGGACAAATGAACCCTTTCTGTGGTTACAGCCATTTCACGAGGTGAACTGCAAGATGCATTTCTTCCATCCTAAATTATTTTAATCTAAGTGGCAAATGGGGGATAGTAATCCACTAAAATAATTTTCTGTAGCACCTGCTTTTGACTAAGTCTCTGTAATGGTGTTGAAAGAAGCCAATTTCTCCATCCTGAAATATTCAGCAAAGCCTTCATCAAACAGATGGGTGAATACAGGCATGATTTCCATCTTCATTAAATTAACGTCAGGTTTTTGAAAAATCAGTCCTTTAATAATGTATAAATATTTCCTTCTTGAAGTAACTGCCTGATTTTCCCCACAAGGACTGGTTTCTACTTTTTGTAATAAGACCAGCTCCTGATGGAAGAGCTGCCAGTGCATGTATACTTGCAGATGTGTTCTTCGATAAAACTTAATTAGCCATTTTTAATTTTCTACTTAATGTTTTTAACATTCTTCAGAGCTTGAAGTGAGACATATCTGGGTTAGAGAAAACAAGGCAGCTATCCATAACCTTGCCTTGGATATTATTTAGAGCTAAACTAAATGCAATACAGAATGTAATTTTCCCAAACCTGCCTGTTCTTAGCGCTGCAAAAGTAATTCTATTCCTTAATTTTCACTCTATCATCTCTAGAAAACATGTTTATCTATAAAAAATATTATTAAGTCTCTAGTTTTAAACACGTCTTAATGTCTCTCTTTAAAACTATTTTTAAGTCACTTAAAATGGTAGTGTTTTTTTAAATGAGATTGGCATCCTGAAACAAATACATCAATAAAAATTATTTTCTTGCTGAAGCGTGGTACCACCACTTACAGGCAGCGAAGAAAAGCAGTTTTCTCTCTGACTGCCCAGTTCTACAATCGTGCACAAGCCCCAGCCAGAGGCTGCTTCCAGCAGCAGCTGCACAAAGGGGAAGAGTTGTCAGCACCAGGGACTCTGCACAGAGCAGGGATTTCACACACTCACCCTCTCAGGAGGCAGCAGGGCAGCTTTGTGCTGCTGGGAGAAACGCAAGAGAAGAAGATAAATGGAAGTGAAAAAACCCCAAACAGGCCCTGGAACTGTTGGCCCTGTGCTGGGGCTGCTGCCCTGCCCTTCAACCAGACAATGGGGCTTCATTAAGGCTCTCCAGCCAACACTCGCTTGTGGTGTACACAGAAGAAAAAAGTGTCTGATTGCGAACACAAGACAGGAATTCTCATGCGGGTTCTGCACTTTCTCTGGGTGTGGGTGGATAGGTTTGTAAAACAAATTTTTTTCTACCAAAGAATGCACTTTAAAAATTCTACATTAGAGGCGGAGCCCAAGCCCATTTTTTCACATTGTTTGAAGACTTCCCTGCCCGTTTTGCCAAGACCATGGGAAAGGGTTCATCAGTGGGACAAGCAGAGCACAGACATCAGTTTTGAGGGGCTCCTGCAGGCATTGGAGGTGGTGGCTTGGATGCATGGGCTGGCATTCATTCCTCTGCCCCCTCTCACCCTCTTCACATCCATTTGATGGAGGTGGAAAAGAGAATGGCTCTGATGGACTCTTGCTGCTGAGTTGGCCATTCCCTACCTGGGAGATGCTTCCAGCTGGGATCTGCCTGCCATCCCACTGCCCAGCTCTGCAGGCTTCCCCAGCACACAGAGCTGCTTGCTTTAGAGATCTGTATTTATTAAAGCACATCTTAGGACAATCAAATCAGTTATCTTGGACATTTCTTCTTTAGTCAATTAAGTTGTTTTTATGTCCTAAGGCTGCACTGATAGTACTTACCTCACTAAAGCTCTTAAAAGAACCCATTTTAAGAGGGATGACAGAGAATAGAGAAAACATCTGATGCACTTCTTGCGTCTTCACAGTAACAGTCTTGTCACCCCTCTGTGTCACCAGGAGCCAGGGCCCAGACAAAAAAAAAAAACCAACAAAAAACCCACGTGTTGCTTTTGAACTTACAAGGGGAATCACTGATTCCTGTTTTTCTCTGTCTGTCATAGATGCAGTCACCAAAATTCCCTGGAAGGGGCTCCGGGGCAGCAGAAATCTCTTGGGGAGGCAGTTCTGTCTTTGGAGCCCCAGGACGGTGTTTGTGATCCGCTCTCCAAAT
The DNA here is from genome assembly GCA_013397935.1 of Dasyornis broadbenti. Lineage (NCBI taxonomy): Eukaryota > Metazoa > Chordata > Aves > Passeriformes > Dasyornithidae > Dasyornis > Dasyornis broadbenti. The sequence goes on from VZRN01003884.1 coordinate 601,934, forward strand.
CGGGTCAGACTCATCCTCTCTAGTGCCCACTCCAGAGCTGGACAGAGCTCCTGAAGAAATTAAAATGCTCTCAGAGAGAGCTCTGGTAGGTGGGAATAGCTAATGATTGCTTACATTTATACTGGAAAAACTTTAGTGGTATTTTTGCCATGAGATATTCAAATAGGTCTCTTTTCCCTTTCTTTGAATGATAAATGAGACCAATCTGCAGGTTCACCGCTGCAGGGTCTGTTCTGGTGCTGATATTCCTGCAAAGCCTGCGGTAGCCACCTCAATAGGAGCAGCATGTGCTTATGAAAGACAATAAAACCTTTAAACTCTGCCATAATTTGCCTTTTTTCCCCTTCATTATGCACACATACACACCATCAGTACTACTGGAAATTGCTCCTGTTATTGAAACAAGGGAACCTTCTGTACGTGTAATTATAAATAGGAAGCGGGCGGGGGGAAAATCTCATTGCAGGGAAAATATTCTGATTTTGAATAGGAAGCAACTGCCAAATCTCTTCTGATGTAATCCATAGTTTTAATAACACACGTATCAAAATGATAAATTGGGTTTTGTATTAGTTAAAATATTTTTGAGTTGAATTTTTAAAGATTTCCTTGAAAGATGTATTAGAGGAGAACCTGACCATAGAAAACATGGCCTGTTTCACAATATGTTTTATAACTTTTCCGATATCCAAATGAACCTTTTTTTTGTCATTTCAGCTTCAGTCCCATTTTTTTTGATAAACAAGAGCTTATTGGACAAGTTGTGTAAGTTTTCAATAGCTGTTTAACTGAAAATAGGATGTTCCAAAATGGCAAATCCTCACTGGAGGCAAAACTAAACAAGTAATACTGTTTGTCAGTATCAGCCTATTGTAATATTTTAAGTGATGAATTTCACAAATAGCTGGGACAAAATCTTTAAACACAGCCTTGTGATATATTTCGTACAGAAAGAAATGTTATGTTCATTTATAGGAAATGTAAAAATATACAAAAGAAAGAATATAATAGTAGGTGAAGTATTTGCCATTTTAGCTCTGTAAAATTAACTTTTCAGTGCAAAATTATGGATATTATTGTTGGAAGCTGGGGTCATGGTAGGATAATACAAGCAAGAAAAATTCTTTCAACTGGAAGAATAATCTAATACAGAATATTCTGTGATTCTGTTATGAACAAATGCGCTCTATTTCCCTTTTTATCTTTTGCTCTGGTCTGATCTCTTGCCATGCTGTCCTGATTTACAAAACCAGGCAGTTTTCTTCCCATTGGAAATACTGTAAGGATTTGTCACTGCAAACTCCAGACACCTTGCACAGCTCTCTTAGCAAAGAAGACAGGAAATGTAGAATCCCATTCACAGAGTAGGATACATTTCAGGATGATGTATTACTTTTTTTTTTTAAAAAAATATTTTAGTGTTTGGTTTTGTTGTTTGTGGTGTTTTNATTTTAGTGGTTGGTTTTGTTGTTTGTGGTGTTTTTTTTTTTTTTTTTTTTTTTATTTTTAGTAATTACTCCTTAAGCTACCTTCTTTTCATCTTGAATGCCATTATCTATTATGATGTATTTTCAGTTCTTCTGGAACGATAAAATAGATTCAGTCAGTGTCTGAGATATTTCCCAAGAAAAATGTTTTCTGGAGAATAACAAAAGAATGACCAGTGAAGCAAAATGTGCTTTTTCTCCCTTGAGTCACCACTGGAAGCTGCACTTCAGCAGAACAGATTCAAGCCGGTGCTTGAATCAGTTCCTGTTGAGCATCACACACATTTAAACCTTAGTGGAAATAAAGTTAATCTCCTTGCTCTAATAAGGCTTACAAATAGAAGCTTATTTACACAAAGAGGGCATTTAATTAGAGTCAGGAGAAAATCAGCAGGAAAAGACCCCGCAATATTAGGGCTGTGCGTGCGCTTATCAGAGCGGCAGCGGGGCTGCTTACACACCGCTTTTGTCACAGGCTCTGCAGAGCAAAAGATAAAGCACACAGAATCTGCCAGGTAAAGAACTTGTAATTGAATCAGACCATTTGTGCCATACCTGGGAGAAAAGTTTTACTTTTAGGAGAAATTAGACACCTTCAGGTATCTTGGGAAACCACCAGTGCGCCCTGTTGCCACTTCCCCGGTGTTGGTTTCTGGTCATTCTGGCTAAAGCCTGAGCGCATCTGGAGGAAGAATGAGTCCCATGTCCGCAGTGAGATTGGTTTCAGCAGCGCTCAGTTTGCCTGCACGTGTCCCTCATTACCTCCATCACGTTGGCACGTGTCCTTTATTTCTTCCTTCCTTCCCTCGAGCTTAGGCTGAACAGGGCAAGATGGATCGCCAATAAAATGGTATTTTAGGAAAGAATATGAGAAACAAACTCAAACTCATTGAATAAAGAGAAGGGATTCTGCCTCCTGACGAGGCCAGTGTGGAACTGGTTTCTTTCTCACAGGTAATCTGATCAGTAATGTCACAGAATGTTTGGTAACACATCAGAAAACATCTTCTGGAAAGGAAACACGCTGCTGAGCAGTGCTGCACGCAGGTATTCAGGGCAGAGCACGGTTTTTAAACACATTTCAGTAACCTGGAAGGTGATCTTTAATGAGCTGATGATAGGGCACTCATACGCATCCTCATTCATTACCCTTGCACTGCAGAGAAGGCAAGGACAGCTGCTGAAACACATTTGGGGTTTGAGGAAGGGTTATTGGGTAAAAAGATGCACAAATTTGAGGGGATGGTTCTTGAGGGGATGGTTCTGTGTTTTGAACTTTGCAATTCAAGTTGCCAGCAGTGGGAGTTGGTTGTTTAACTCTGGATGGATGGCATAAGAAATCCTCCCCCCACCATTTATAAATTGTAACACAATTGCCTTTGTTTTGAAAGGAATTATTTTCGTATTCATGGTTTGTTTGAATTTACTTCCTTGTAAATTATTTTTGGCAATGCCTGGTGCAGTGTAGTGGGGGAAACTATGCATTTCCACGTTTGTAAACCAGGAAAACCACGCGATTGTGGACAAACAATGTCTCCCATTGTGAGTTATTTGTTTTCCTCACAGTTACTAAACCCTCGTAACTACAATGGGCATTGTGATGTGAGAGCAGTTTGGTGCCAGTGGTGCATTTTAATAACTTGCCTCTACCACAAAACAGCTTTGGGGCCGTCAAACAGGAGAGCTGAAGGTTTCCCTCACCTGGAAATCCTTGGATAGACTTTGAACTTGAAGAAAAGAGGGAATATCAGCGGTGGGAGGGGCTGATCAAGCACATGGCAGGTCTCTGATCTCTGGCCTTACTGAAGCTGTGGTTGCCAACATAAATTACAACTTTCTGGGGGCTGTTCTGAGTTACGCTGGAGTGGTGGGAGTGTGTTTACAGCATCACACTGGTTTGGCTCTTCCTTCCCAGTGTGCCTTTCTCAGCTGCCAGGCCTTAATTATGGAAAAATATTTGTGTTGCTGCCACTGCAATGAAATGTGTTCGAGTGAATTGACTAAGAGGTGACGCTGTTTCAAATCAGATTTCAGTGTTTGCTGTGGATTTCTAAAGATTGTTCTTACCTGGCCAAGAGCAAATGCCCAGTTCCAATGCTCCAGTGCCTTTATGTGAGCTCAGGGACATGCCTGGTCTGTGTAAATACAGACAATGCATGGACCATTCACTCCAGAGAGGATGCTGGTGGGTCCCTTCCAGCTCAGAACATTCTGTGATTCTGTGAACATGAAATGCTTTGTCCACAGCCACCCTGAGTAATGTACCTTTGTTTATGATGTGTGTATTTGTAGAGTGATACACAGAGAGGTGAGCATTGCTGTGCAGATGTAGATCTTGCTGGCTCTCACCCTCCTCTTATCTCTTAATAGAATTTTAAAGGAAATAGATTTTGAAAGGGGCAAGAGGCTGTAGTGAAGGATTTAAACTCTTTTTCTTCCTCTGAAAGGAGTCAGTCACAGCCCTCATTTATAGTTAAGCTAAGAAATGTCTCTGAGGAGAATTTCAAACTCTCTTTCCAAACACCACTGAGCCAAGTATTGTTATTATCTGAATTTAATTCAAATCATATGACCCTTCATAGCTTTTGCCACACTAAAGATTTTTTTCCTTTTCAATCTGGCAATACATTCATCAGGTTATGGGCAGACCCCACTCACATGAAGGAGTAGCTTTGTGAGCTCGATAGCTTACAGGGTTTTCCAGGTTCCACACACATTTATGATTTATGGTCTTTAAACAGACACACTAAACAGTCCCATAACTGCATAGTAGCACAATTCACCATGTAATTTACTCTGTGTGAGTCATAATGAGGGGAAAAAAGAAATCAGAACTTTGAAGAATTATCCTTAAATTGCTGTATCTAGAAAAATATTCCAGCCCTTTTGCTCTCCACAGGGACTCTCCTTCCCAATCTCCTGCTCAATCCAAGGACTGGTTTGCCTGGATGAACACAGGATGTGTTACCTGCAGCCCTGAGCCCTCATTCTGCCTTGGATGCTCTCTGGGGACAGCACTCTTCAGTTTTCCAGCATTTTGCAAAGGGATAAGAGCAACAATCACCCACCCACTTCACTGCAGCCCTTTCAAGCTGAATCAATGTCTTCCCAGTGCCCGGAATGTGTAAAATGCTATATAAAAATGTGGAATAATATTGCTTCTCAACCATACAGCCAGAATTGACACTGTTTGGAGGAGAAAGGATGAGGGAATAATTACAGGCTGGGTTTTTAAAATGAGGTGCTCAGGAAGGGCACAGTCAGCAGAACAGCAGCCACATCCAGGCTCTCCTGAGACCCCTGTGTTTATGGGCACTCCATGGTTAGAGGTCCTGGAAACTTTCCAGACCTGTTCACTCCACCTCTGCAAGTATGCAGAATATTTCCAATAAATACTCCTTGCGTGGAAAGTATGTTCAAAATGCTTTCTCAGCACACGGCGTATCCACAGGCTGTTCCACGGATTTTCCTGTTCCTCCTCCCCACAGGGCCGTGGCTGTGCCTGCTGTGCTCCCAAGGCTTTGGCACTGCAGCCGGGTGTTCTTGCCACACTTTGTTCTGCCCGCTGCCCTCTGCAGCGCTCCTGTGAGCCCTGTTCCTCCTGATTGCTGTCACACGTACTGCTCTGGGATCCGTACCCTCTCATTAATTCCCAGTTTAGGATGTTTACACTGCTGTTCCAGCCGAGACAGGGTTATCCAGTTTCTAGGAAACAGCTATTATTTATCCCTCTGGCTAGTGCCTGAATTGCCATATTTCAGAATAATTTCGATCCGCGTTGTGTTTCACTGAGTGGATGTTTTAAGAAAAAATAATTTTAAAATTACTGTTGCATCATAGCAACACCCACAGCAACACAACAACACACACAGGGCTTGTGTGTACCAGAGAGTCGCAAAACACATGCAAATCGCAATATACTGACAGCAAGGGAAACTAAATGCAAAAATCTCCCCTATAAATGGACTAAAACAAAACATTGGAACTGAATTTGAACAGCAGAGTTCAGAGAAGCTCAGATCAGAGCAGGCTGCTCAACCTCTCCTTGTTACAAGACTTTAACTTGTCTGATCTCTCTGCAGCTTTCTGGCCTCAGGTTTTTAAAGCCAGCTTGGGAGTTTAGACACCCAAACATCGTTAAAATGAATACTCGTCCTGAGTCTTTTGGCCCCACGGTTCCACTCTGATGATGTTTCTGATAATAATCTTTTGTTTGGAGGTATTCCTCTCCACGTCACACAGCAACAAACTTACACTTCTCCCTATAGGTTACTGAGGGGTTTTTCTAATAAAAGAACAGTGACATGATGAAAATAGTCATGACCCACATTTAATCAATTATTTATATTAATCTTCTCTCAATAAAAGGCCTAAATACCAGCAAGAATGACCTGTCCTAAAAGGATTTTTAAGAGGCAATAATATTTTTTTTCTTTTGCATTAGTCCCAGAAGAAAATCATCTGGGACCCTGCAGTACAGGACTGTTCAAAACGTTTCTTATAAAATTTGCCTAATACAGACTTAGCACAAGCTAGGATTTGGCTTTATAGGCATTTTATAAACTTCTCTGTGGAAAGCCTGAAAGCTGACCTTTGCTAATGGCTAAACTCCTGCTTAAAAAGGGGCAGAAGGCTCATAACAGGGGCAATTATCTAAGAGCTGGCAGTCCTTCTTTTCATCTCTCTTGTAACTGTAGTTGGAAAGAAATTGTGTTTAACACTGTTTTATACAATGAGCCTTCTTATTTCATTGAACTCGAGGGATGTAAAGAGTGGATCTTAGGGGCCAAGGTGAGTTGCCTGCTCCCAGGGGACAAGAGCGGAGTGTTTCATGGGGGAGGGCCTTTCTGTGTCCTTCCACACCTTCCTGCAGGATTGGGATGCTGTGGATGGGCCAGGGTGCCCAGGTGAGAGCGCTGGTGGGTTCAGCAGGGCACTGAACTTCCAGCAGCAGAACTAATGGGAAATTGCTGTAGCCCTGCTCATTTTCCCTGTGCTCAGACACATCCTGCTGCAGAAGGAAAGGAGTGAGACTTGCTTTTGACAGAGAACCAAAGAGTCAACCAAAATTTTTTAGTGGGAATGGACTACACTGCACATTAAGGACAATTATACCAAAAACCTGAGGAGATGTTGCAGATTTTGTTCTGGAAACTGCCTATGGGATGAGATTCAGCAGATCTGATCAGGCATTTTATCATAATTCAATCTCCTCATTTGCTTAGGCTTTGCATTGCTTGATGATGCCTGCCAATACTGACAACCCCACTTCGTTTAAAGCAAGTTTTAGCTCAGGGAACATCTGAATTTGCTTTTGATTTTGTCTCTTAGGCCCCCAGAATTTGGTAAGTCATTGTGAGACAGAATTTTGGCAGCCCAGCTTGACTCCATAATGAGCAGTGATCTTAAACTCTGGAGACATTTCCAACACTTCACCGGTGCAAACACTGTGTGCACACACAGGACCATATCAATGCAACTATTGTGTACTTTCAACACACACTGCATTAAAAAAAAAGTGTATTTTTTCCATAAATTCTTCTTTATCAGCTTTCTTCATGTGTATGAAACCCCCATGTGAATTCTTGTATGTGTAGAAGTGTTAATATAAATTCTGTTATTTATTCTGTAGCATCTTTTGTAGAAATACTCTGGCTTGGGAAGGGGCTTGGATTGTCTTGAGAGCAGGACAGTGCAAAAGTTAAAATAATTATACCCTGGTCATGTTGAGGAGAAATTAATGGAAAGTAATCAAAGTGATATTAAACCTTTATTATTAACTTCATTACCTTTAAGTATTTATATATAAATATATATCTTAAAACATACCTTTCTAATTAATGATTTATTTATTTTTAATAGGCAATGTTTGAATAAGGAGTTATTATAAACATATATCTCTATATGTATAAACACAATATTTTTATTTTTGTAATTAGGCTAAAAATAGCTTTTTGCCATTTCTTTTCGAGGAGAAACAGCATGAGACAGAACACAGAATTGTTGAGTGTTATGTGTCACTGGTAATAATTTTGTTCATTCACCAAAATGTAAAACTTATTATCATTCCTAGTACTGTTAAGCATGCTGATTATATAAAATAATTTAATGTGGTCGTGGGAAGAAAAAGAGTTTAACCAAGTATGGCTTTAATGATGTCAACTAAATGTCCATGAGAACAATCTGAAGCGGTAAAAAAAAGTTTGTGTTGTTTAACTAGTTGCTGATGGAACTCTTCTGTGTCAGCAGTACACATACAGTGGATATTTGCTGATGACACCTCAGGACCCACCAGAGCCCTGAACCTGGAAAACATTTCCAGAACTTGGAGCTGTGGAGAAAAGAGGAGAATTTGAAGATGCATGCGAGGAAAAGAGATCTGAGTGCAACTGGACCTCTGTTCCTGTCAGGTTAGACATGCATGAGTTTGATTTAGCATTTAGTGCGCATCTCAGTTGTGCCCTTCATCAGTGAGGAGCTCAGTGAGGACCCAGCTTTTCTCTCTGTCCCAAACAACACCCCTTGTTTTCCCAGTATGTAATTATGTTTTGTGTATCAAGCCTTATTATGCCACTGTTTTAAACACAATCAATGCCATAATGGGACTTTCAATTCCCATTTCTTAATTTATTTTCTTTGGATGGCTCTTGAACGTGTAAAGTGTCTGGTGTGTGACACACCCAGCCAGCCACTGCTTTATGAGATGGTGGTTGGCTTTCATTTGTGTACTTAAAGTCTTTTAATACTAGAAAGTTTCCTTTCAATAAGATACAGCTGAAAACCTTTAAGAAACATCTTAAACATCTACCCAGAGTTTAACCAAAAGCACTCTTTCCTCAGCCTAGGTTTTCATGGCTATTAATTTAATTTATTATACAGTAATGAACCATGCAGGATCCAAACTGACCCAGGATTTACTTTAATGGATCATTAACTTGTCAGGTTCCCCCTTCATCTTTCCCCCTCCTGATATTTTCTTGTCTTGCCAGAATTCTCATTATCCCAGCTATTAATCCATTTATTAACTTCGGACAAGGATGTATTTCATTAACGAACACTTAAAAATTAATGATCACACACAAATTAAAAGTCTGCTGTAAAAGGATAGAGTACAAATAGGCTCTTTAGGATGTGGATTTTATTTATACTCCAAATGAATGGCATGCTGACAGTGGTTAAAATTGGTGTCAGAATTATAGGATCATTAAGGTTGGAAAAGACCTCTAAGATCATCAAGACCAACCATTAACCCCACAGTGCCAGGTCTGGGCATTCACAACTTTTCTCCTGACTTGTAGTAGATTTACAGAATTCACTTTTATAGACAATTATTGAAAGTTTGTCTTTCCACAATGCAACTTTAGAAATAATATTGTAGACCGACCCCAAAAGTTACTTCCATAAAAATGTCAGCTGTGCTTTTCATTTTTGTAGAAAGGAGAAGTTCAACCTACAGTTCTGCTGGAATAAAACACTGAAGTCAGTGTAGCTACTGACAAACTCCCATTTTGTCCCTGGTTTTCTTAGAAAGTATGATCAAATATTTAGGACCTCATTTTCCTGGAAAGTATGACCAAAAGTTTAGGACTTACTACTGCTGAGTGCTTGGAAAATAAATGTAATAGGAATCACACTGGTGGTGTCTGCTCAGACACCAATGCACGGTGTGTGTGCAAAACAGGGGAAAATCCCTACCCCAGGCTAGGAGGGAAATAATCTGTGGTTTATAAATAATCTGTAAATAATTTGTAACCGTATTTTCTATTTCTGTAAGCATTTCCCAGAAGACACTGCTGGGAGAACACACACACTCATTATTCACTGTGCTGTTCCTTGTGCCTCCTGTGAGACAGCGCTGTCCCAGATGAGCCACCTGAGCGTCAATAATTCTGTGTCAGCCGCATTTCAGCAGAGGCAGGCTGAAGAATTTTTATTCCTTTTCTGTTTTGATCCATTCACAAATGCAGTGCTGTTAAGGATTTGGGGTTTTCCACATACGTTAACATTTCGGTTTACATCACAAATGATCACTCTTGTTCACAAAGTATCAGCCCTGTACATGTTAGAAATATCTATCAGGAGTAAATGATGTATTTGGCTATTTCGCTATCATGACAGATGTCACAGTGTCTGTGTGACTCTGCAAATGAGTATGAAGTGCCTTAGTTTTAGGCTTGTCAGATGATAATTGAAAGGAGCAGTGCAAACTTGCATGGTTTCAGGTTTTGTGGAGCTGGAGTGCTGAACACTGTGGAAAAGCCAGTGAGCCAGTATCTGCATGTTGGCGTGCACATTCCAGACTAAGAAATTAGTTTGGCCTCTCGTTTGCTAATTCGACTGATTTTGGAATTTATTACCTAATAATTTATAATTTATTACCCTGCCAATCTGAGCTCTTCTTAAACAGAAGGATTCTTCTGGCTGCTAAGATCGGTAGATTTACACAATCCTGGTGTGCCCTGACTTCATGCCAGAGGGAAACCTGGGTGCTGAGCAGCATTTTTTACAACAGGCTGGGTTCCATGGAGAGGAACTTGCAGTGACCCACGGTGTGGTCTGGCCAAGCTCCCAGTCTGACCCACTGGAGAACAAATTTCCTCGCAGAGAAGGTGGCAGTGCCCCCTCAGGACTCAGCACAAAGCAGGGCTGTGGTCTCCAACGCCCACAGCAGTACCTGGGACACGGCAGAAAGCAGCACTGAGCATGAAGCTCTGTCAAAGCAGCCACAGCAAGAGGAAGATCTGTGAGATTTGCACTGTTTAGCTCCCTTTGAGCTGAATGCCTTTAATCCAGCAGATGTTCCCCACCTTCCTGACAAATAAAAATGGTCTGGGAAGTGTGGCTTGATACGGGGTATTTTAGTGCACCTTCCGAATCCTTCACAGCTACACTGTGGTACTTTTATTTTACTTTTATTTTGCCTGGTGTGGAAATTCAGTCAGTCATACCTGGGCTTTATATTTCTAACAGGCCATATCGATCTTACTAACATCTGAAACTGCTGGATGTGCTAGCTTCCCTCGGCACGGCTTTTTTTTTGCAAATGTCCCTAATAAATCCCATGGACAAGCTTCACTCTGTTCTTACATTATCTGGATCTCTGAGTTATCCCTCTAATGAACATGAAACCACCTCAGCAAGTCCACGACCTAAAAATGACCTGCAGCAATCCCGCCAGAGTTTGTGCTGAAGCACATCATGAGGCATCCTCCCTTCCCAACAACTTCCAGACCAGTGGGAATAAGCAAATTTTCCCCATAATCCCTCACACACAGGCTGGAGGCAAGGAGTCTCAAAAGGGTCCAAGGCTTCAGTGCTTTCATCTTGAGGCTACAACAGAACTACGTCTCTGTCTCACTCATTTTATTCATTTTAGGGATTTAATGTGAATTCCTGGCACAATTTCAAAGCATGTTCTGTAAGTTAATAAAATTATAATATTAAAAGGCGAATAATACTAGTGTGTTCTCAGGGTTACAGCTCCATCGTGCAGACTGGTGGACCTTTTCCCAGGTCGCCTTTGTTACATTTAATAGCAACCATAAATCTGAAAACCTCATGCAAACTGGGGAAAATTAAGGGCCATAAGACCGGGAGATTTATTTTATTTTATTTTTTAATTTTCTTTGAAGAGATTTACTCCCGCTTGGGATAATGAGAAAAAAAACCAAATAAGAAGAACGTTGTGACGTGTTTATCAAAGTTAGGAGGCCTGAGTTTGGGATTCAAAGGTGGTAGTCTGGAAAACAGGGCTATTTTTCTTATCTAATGTCCTGCTACATTTCTGAACAAGGCAGGGCGCCATGGGTAACAGCAGCGACAGCAGTTCACAGATGTGTGCAGAGTTAATGAGGGTGATGCTGTGAAGAGAAACCTCTGGTCACTGGTAAAGGCTTCTGAGATGCCTGGATTGGGTGAGAAACTGCAGTTCCTGTAGTCCCTGATCTTTGCTGCTGCTTTTCTGATGGATTTGAGACTCCTGCCTACACAGCCAGCCTTAGAGAACCCGAAAGGGTGAAGGACACTTGTTACTGTTGGGGAGAAGGCCCTTCCAGAAAGGATTCTTCTGCATAAGAAAACAGCTAAAACCTTTACACCATCTCAAAACCCACAGGGAAGTACGAGATTCTGAGACAAATAGCATGTTATTCTGTATTTGATGTGTTTAGGTCCTCGTTTCTTAATTCTTTGTTCTCACTCTCCTCGGGTTCAAAAGTTCTTGATGTCTATGTGAGCAACTAAAGATGCTAATTTTTTCTTTTTGTCCAGTAATTACCTGGATTCTACCAAGCTTTTAAGACCCTTTGGTTTGCACAGTTTTTACTGAACAGCAGACAAAAATACCACCCCAACCATAAAGCCCTAATTTGAGAGTCAAATTGTCCAAGTGTTCCTGCAGAAGTGGTAACTCTTGCAATAGTTCACATTAAAACAATCCTTTTTCATCTCTCTCTGTATCATCACCTGCACTACTGCCAGGGTGGATTTTTTTCTTAGTTTTCTTAGTTTGGATTGTGGAAACAGACTTGTTTTTATTTGTTCACTGGATAAAATATGCTCAGAGGTCATCTGTCAACGTGAATACAATTTGCAGCAATCTGACGGCTTCTTCCCTACAAGTTTATCTCTTATTACTGCATTACCAGCGGTAAAACAATATTGGGAATATAAAAAGCTGAAATACTGGTGTGACTCTGATAATTGTAGCCTTGGAGGTAAATCAGTCCTGTGATGTTTAGCATTTTAGATGCTAAATAATAATAATAATAATAATAATGGCAACAACAACAACAATAATAATAATTCAGTTGATGTAGCACTCAGAATATCACACACACCAGAGCATCCATGTCTTACCTCAACAAAGTCATGCTGCACTGTAGATACCCAGAGATGCTTGCAAATACCTTAATTTCTGCAATTTACCTAAGTTAAATAAGATTTTCCCCTGATAGATGGAACACCTGCTGTTATTGCCTAAGCTAGAGATTAGTATTCCATTCATTTGATTTCCCTTTCAATAGCTATTTAATCTGTGTAAATCAATTTATAAGCCATTATGCCTTATTTGTGTTACATTTTTCTTTCTTTATTGATTGATTCACATTGTTGGGATGGAGGTAAAGCACTTTTCAACGAATTATTGTGGACACCTGCTTTTCCTGAGGTGCTCCTGGTCCCAGCTGAGGGGACAGGAACACTGATTTGTGTTTCTGGAAAAGACTCTGGGAAAACAAAGCACTCCAAAATGGAGTGGAGGAAGGATTTGCCTCCTACCAGTCGGGTTCTTTTAAAGACTACTTTGTCAGTAGTTTGCATACATAAAGCAAAATTAAGGTTGCTGGGTTTTTTAACTTCAAAGGGAGCCTTTTTATGCTCTACTTCTGTTTGCAAAAATGAAGTGTCTAAAATGCAAATTATTTGGAGGCTCAAAAGTGCCTCTCCAGCCACAGTAGTGCAGAAATTCCAGCAGCAATAATTAAATATTAATCCCATACATTGTGTAATTTCTCAGGCACTGAGGTACAAAGGGATCTGAATCAACCACGGGTCCCAGCAACTTCAATGAGAAAAATAATTGAAATGTTGAATTTTTAGCATAATGTTCACAGCAATACAATAGAACACCTTGTTCCTGACCTCAGCGTGATGGAAATGTGCTTTGCACTGTAGAAATCTCCAAATTTGCCTGGAACCCGTGAGCTGAGGTGTAGCACTGGGACATCCATCCCCACCAGGTTAAAGTGGTTTGAGGTGAAGGCTTTGCATTTCCCCTCCGTGTGCCTGGGCACACTCTGAGCTCAGTTGTGCTGACCATTGAAGGGAAACCATCAAGCTCAGCAGCAAAAAAAGAAATTTCAGGGCTGCCAATCATTTTTTAGAGCACCTGGATGTCAAATTCCTCAGAGAATTGTAGCTCAACTTTTTTTGCACTGCGCAGAAATCCCAGAACTACTTTTGCAATATCAACGATTCAGTCTGTAGGGGAGACGAGAGCCGTGTTTTAATATCCTTTAATAATGACATCTAGAGGGGTGAGCCTTCAAACATGGGAGCCTTGGTGTCTCAGTGTGTGTGAAAAGCCAACAGCTCTTTTCTCACCTGTGTGCATCACCAGGGCTGTTTCTACAAGGAAGAGAATATGCTTTCAATTATTGCTCTACTCTCCCTTGTGGCTGAGGGAGTGGGCCTGTAGTCTCGTGACATTCGATATTTACAGAAACCATCCTGTAAATCAAAGCAGTTTATTCAGTTCCTTGCTATACATTGTTACACTTGCAATAGTTCATTTCTTCCTTCTATGTATTTTCATAAAGTCCCGTGCTCCTCTGGGGAAGCTTGAACCTGCAAAGAAGTCCAGGGGAATGTAAATGATCTGCTCTTTTCCAGCTGACTAATGTGGGCCGTAAAACACTTTAAAATACAAAGGAGGCTTAACATCTGGTCAAGTTTACTCATCATAAACACACCTGAATGAAAAGTACTCCTTGTTCCGTGGAGCAGAGCCAAATGAATGATGGACTAAGACAGACATTTCGTGTTGTTATATGCAAGCGCTCTCTCCTTGCGTTTCAATGGCTAAATTGGAGGAAATTCAATAGTAAAACATGCAGGTAGCCTCAGGACACATCGTATATTCTTTTATTCTGAAAACTTTCTCTGATTAAAAATGAAACCTAATTACAAACTCCCCATTCATCCCCTAAAATGTCAAAAAACTGATGTTTTTCAATGTCAATACAGTCACAAAGTCAGTCTTGGAGTGGTGACGCGAGATTTGTTTTCTTAACCAAATGTATGCTTCCACAACTTTCTGCTTGGAAAAGGAAAAGAAAAAAAAAAAAAAAAAAAAAAGCAATATTAGAGATGTCCATATCTGATGTATGAGCCTCACTGTGTTTGAGGCTTTCATGGTGGCTTTCCACTTGTCCCACTGCGAAAACACTGCTCTGGATCACAAACTGTTCACCTCTTCCCAAACCTTTTCCCAAACCTTCTCCCAACCCTTTTCCCAGGCAGGCAGCCACAGCTCTCCAGCACCGCCCTCTGTGCTCGGGGAAAGCCAGCAGCCTCCGGCAGCGGCACCAGCCTGGCAGAAGCAGAACAGAGCTCAGAGGGGCAGCGACAGAACGGGCTGAGGGATCCCTTCCTGCAGGGATTTCAGCCCTTCCAAGCATGGGGATGAGATGCTCTCCGTGGGGGTAACGGGGATGGCTCAGAGCTGCTGCTCTGCTCAAGGGTTCCCCACCAATTTCTGGCATTCAGGGGTTTAATCCCGGTGCTGGGGTGAAAAGAATCCTTATTTTTCCAGAAAATCCAGCTTCTGGAACTGGTAGAATTGTCGAGTCATTGAGTATCTCGAGTTGGAAGGGATGTATAAGGAGCTTGGGGTTCTATCCCCAACCAGAAAAAAAAGGAAAAAGAGAAGGAAAAAGAGAGACAGGAAAAGGGAAAAGGGCTAGAAAAAGGAAAGAGAAACCCCTTTTCTTAGTCAGCTCTCTGAGATGCCCTGCTGGAGCCAGGTTGTGCTGGTGTAATTCCTGCTGTTCAGGAGCAGCCCTGCTGAATCCCATGGGATTGTTTGCAAACTAACGCACAGCTCAGCGTGAGCAAACACGCCCGTGTCTGGCCTTGTGTAAATACAAATCAGCCTGGAGGCTGCAAGGTAAATACAAACAAAATTCCTTTACTCCAGCTCAGGAGGAAGAAGAGAAATGACGAAGGGTTGAGCAGGACTTTTCCCTGCCCTGGTGAAGTTTGCAGGGTATTAGTGGTACCTATTTCCGCTAAACCCTGAGTCTGTGCTCACAAGAAAGAGCTCATCTTCCTTCAAGGGAAGATTACACTCCTCCTGCTGTAACCTGCATATCTTCCTGCTGCTCTGGGGAATCTCTGCTGGCATTTCAATCCCCAGTGCAGGGAACTGTGCTCCCAGAGCATCATCAGCTCTGGCTCTCCCTGTTCTGCTCTCATCTGCTGCCTCTTCTCCCTCTGATTATAAACTTCAGGGGCTGGAGGCTTTAATCTGTGTTTTGCACCCTGGTGCAATGTTGATTAGGTCTGTGGCTGGAAATTAAAGTTGGGTAGGTAACACATCTAAAATTCAAAACCCTAATAATTCATTCTTTTTGCATTTGCAGAGGAATTAAAAAAAAAAAAAATCAGAGCAAAAAGCTTTCCTTATGTGTATTTTTTTAAACCGTAAGAAAACAACCTTACGTGGCCCCAACCAAGATGAAAACTATTCTTTAAAAAGGAAAACAGTCCTAAATTAAGAGTGGAATTTTAGCTTCAACTTTGAATTTCCTGGCTTTTGTTGGTTTCTTATATACCCTCATTATTTCAGCAGTGTGTTGGTTTTGGTCTGACTAATATTTAGAAATTGTTCCATCCAACCTTTAGACGTCTACTGTTTGAGAATGATTCATTTCTCTTCGACTTCAGGAGCAAAATCTGCACAGTGGGACTTTTCCCTGCCGTCGGTGGGTCTCTCCCTGCTCCCTGCTCCAGAATTCCCTGTGTTCTAGACACATAACCTGCGTGGTTGCCTCCCAGCTGTGGAGCAGTGTGAATTTCAAAGTGGGAGCTGCACCTTTTACAGGGATGTGGTTAAGGGAGTCGTTTAGCCAGGATGGACAGCCTGGATGCTGGCAGCAACTTGGAGCTCAAGTACTGAGCTATTCCAGTGGGGCTTGAATAAATATTGGAGAGGAGAAGTTTAAAAAAAACAAACAAAAACAAAACCAAAAAAACCCTGTGAAAATATAATTTCAGAATCTCTTTATGAGATATTTATTTTTAAATGATTTAACATTTTGTCAAAGGTGTTCTGCAGGTTTACACAATAATGGTTGTGCAGCAGCAGCAGGGATGTGAACTCCCAAGCCCACTGGGTAGGCTGCCATCAGTGTTAGGAAAACAGCCATCACATCCCTGGATAATTGTCCTGAACCAACATGAAGTACCTAAACACCCTGTTCTTTGGCAGCAAATGATGGATAATCCTCTAATTTAGGATTATGAATGCCAGGGATGTTGTAGTATTCAGAAGCAGAAAGTTTATAGTGTGCCAAGAGGTACAGTGTTATTTAATATCTTCATTAATGGCACAGACAAAGGGATCGAGTGCACCCTCAGCAAATCTGCAATGACTCCAGGCTGAGAGGAGCTGTTGGCACACCTGAGGGATGGGATTCCATCCAGAGGGACCTGGACAGGCTCGAGAAGTGGGAGCCTGGAATCTCATGAGGGTTAACAAGACCAAGAGCGGGTACTGCTCCTGGGTCGGGGCAAACCCCGGGGCCAGTCCAAGCTGGGAATTGAACAGATGGAGAGCAGCCCTGGGGAGAAGGACTTGAGAGGCTGCACATGAGGCAGCCATGGACACTCCCAGCCCAGAAATGCCCCTCTGCCCCTGTGCTCAGGTGAGACCCCACCTGCAGAGCAGCCCCAGCCCCGGGGCACAGCACAGGAGGGACCTGGAGCTGCTGGAGAGAGTCTAGAGCAGGCACCAGGATGGGAGAGCGATGGAGCAGCTCTGCTGGGAGGAAAGGCTGGGAGAGCTGGGATTGTTCAGCCTGGAAAAGAGAAGGTTCCAGGGTGACTTCATTGTGGCCTCCCAGCGCCTGAAGAGAGCTGCCAAGGAAGATGGAGAGAATTGCCCAGAGCCTGGAGTGACAGGCCAAGGGGAATGGCTTTCAACTGAAAGCAGGTAGAGACTGGATAGCAGGAAAAAATTATTCACAGTGAGGGTGGGGAGGCCCTGGCACAGGGTGCCCAGAGCAGCTGTGGCTGCCCCTGGATCCCTGGAAGTGTGCAAGGCCAGGTTGGACAGAGCTTGGAGCAGCCTGAGACAGTGGAAGGTGTCCCTGCCCATGGCAGGGGGTGGAATGAGATAATCACAAGGTTCCTTCCCACCCAAACCATCCTAAAATTCTTAACCAAGAATCCTATGATACATAACCAAGGCAGGGATAAAATCAGGGATAAAATCCTGTATTAAGCCTTAGCCCAGCCTCATCCCACCCTTCTTGTTGTAGGGGGTGTGAGGTGCAGCTCACATCCTGGGAATACATTATACCAGAAATTATCCGGATCCATTCTAAAAGCCTCCATTAAAGAGATGCTGCTTGCTTAGAGTGATATAAAAAACCAGAGAGGGACATCAGAAAAAAACAGAAGAGAAATAAGCGCAATGAAATGTGACCACTGCTGATGCAGGAATTTCCATGTTGTTCACTTCAAAACGATCCATTTCTAAGGTTCTGAAAAAGAGAGAGGAACAAATTATTTTTTGGTGCAATTTGTTTTGCAGTGATATATTTCCAAAATCTTTCAGCATGTCTGATATTGGGTTCTGAGCCACAATCTTCAAATGTCACATGGAAAAAGAATTTACTGCTGGTTAGGCATGGGATTTCCTCTGGCATAGCATAATATCAAGTCTTGTGATCTATTTACATTTAAAACCAGTAAAATTAATGAACGAACCAGCACAGAGGGCCCTTGTCTGTTTGCAGAGTTTCTGCATTGCCCTGATTGTCTTTTTTAATTTTTTATGACTATAAGTGTTCAATTTTAACCCGGATTTAGTTTTCAGCAATGCAAATTTTTCTTAATACTAACAACAGATGTTAGCAATATACCCACATCCAAGAACACATTTATATGTGACCAAACTCGGTGTAATTGCCACATCATCTGGTAAATTGGCATTACAAACAAGTCTCAGGGGAAGAAACACGACTCCCTCTGTATGTCATCACTCTTGAAATTTCCACAGTCAAGAATCAGCGCTCAAAGCTCTTCCTTCTGTGCTGACAACTCCGATAAGAGAGCTTGTAGCTGGGGCTCGCGATTTGCCCGGAACTCGGTGGAGACTCGGTTTAGAGCTACAAGGGCCCTTTCACGTGGGACAAGCATTTGTGTCATGTTGCCCTGCAAAAACACCTCCCTATCTGCCTTTTCATGCAGCTGAGAGTGCTCTGCCATGAATTAAATAGTGGCAGACTGCAGAGGAGTAACGGAACTGAACTTTTTTATCACCAAACTAGTCCCAACATAAAAGCTGTGTATTTTGATGGTAGCTGTTGTAGCTCTCCTATCGCTGTGGTTACCGTCCAGGCCACTCCAGACTGGAAATGTTAAACAGGGCTATCCCTGTTTAACTTTTGGTTTCTCTGGCTAGCACAGCCCATCAAATTGCCTCTCTCTGCCACAGATGCTATTCCAACATTATTATAACATTATTATATCACAGCTAAATGTGTTTGGAATGATGTCTGGCTATCAGCTTTTTGTCATTAGAAGAGAGAAAGGAAGACCAATGGTAGGCAGATATCGCTATCTGGACTGTAATGAGTCCCTGAGGGAAAATTAAGGGGTAATTGTAACAAGCCTCTGGATGGACCAAAAAAATATGAGTCAAATCTCATCTGTTCTCCAACTTCCTTCTTTCTTTAAACTGTCAACACTTTCCATGCGTTTTGGCTCAAAATGCCTGTCTCCATCTCAGCTAAGCTCCACACAGCTTTTTACTTCGTTGCAAAGTTTTCAAAAAGCTTAAGAGGCTTCTTAAAGTGTCATTTTGTACGTGGTAGTAAATCCAGTTGAGCTGGATGCACTGATGGATTTGTCAGAGTATTTCTATGGAAGAGATATGGGGGAAAACTTCGTCCTGTAGTCTGTGCATCTCTAACCTGGGAGTATCTGACAAAACCCAGAGCTTGGTGTCTCTACCTGACCGCTCCCACTGGAAATGGGCCCTTTGTTTGAGGCAGTGGATATTGAACTGGAAAAAGGGATTAAATTGATGATTTCATCATGGACAATTTTGCTTCTTATTTTGCTTCAGTAAAATTGAAGCTCTTAATTTTCATGGCTGTGTAAATAACTCTGCCTCCAGTCCCAGTTGTTTTTCCGTTTCAAAGAGTCAGTGAAATAAAGATCTCTCCCTTAGATGGAATAAAGGTGGTTTCCTGTCCTGGGTGTGTCCTTCTCCCAGGTGCCTGCTAGGACACCTAACACCAAGTTTCTAGACCTGACTTGGAAAATGGGAAATTGCAGCAGCCAAATGTCCCGTTGTTTTTCCACGTGGTTTGGTGTCCTTATGTCACTCTCAGCACTTAAATCGAGACACAGAGAGACGAGGTAGTAATAGGAACATCAAAATATTGGATATTAAAATGCAACACCAAACCAGTTAAAGGGTATTCCCTAAGACGATGGCAGAAGATGTATAGTAGGGAACACTGTGATGAAATTCAGGAAAATTTATGACACAAACCTGGTTCTTGGTGTGTTTACAGATAGTCCGGAGGATCTATTATAAAGCTTTGGTCCTGACTAAGTTTCTTGGCTAATTAGTTACATTTTTTGTCCCCTGGAAATAACATTCTGAACTGTGAGTTCCAGGTGCTGCTTGGTGCCCACCAACTGTGGTGCCTGTCCAAGGAGGGGATCAGCTCTTTGTGATTATTGGAGTTCATGACCAATGTTACGTGACACAGAATAAATGAATTCTCAGGGAATTTCTGGATCCTGCACCATTTTTCCTAGAGCAGCTCAGACCTGCTGAGCACTGCTGAGCAAACCCACCTGTGGGATAGGGTGGAAAATCTTGCAAACTCCTCGACATTTCAGGCCAGCGGAGAAAGAATCCAAGGTACTGTCAATATTTATATTTAGACTTAGAGATGCATATTTTAATTTTATTTTTTTCCTCTTTGAGGGTGGACCAGACTGGAACTGTCAAGTCAAAAACACGTCGAGCTTAGGACAAAAATAGCACAGTTCTCTGCATTTTCTTTTACTTTCCTCGCAGTTTCCTCCATTGACTTTGGTTCAGCTCTCACTGGACCAACAAGCTCTGAGAGCTCCTATAAAACTCTAAAGTGAAAGAGAGTGTGCCTGCCAGGTGGGATTTTTTTTCCCCAAGTGCTCGCAGCTCTAATTTTCACCACATGTGAACAAGTGTTCGCAGTTTTAAAGATGTGTTGAGTAATTGCACATGCGAGACATCTTCTCTTTAATGCTCCCAGTGTGTTCAAAGCTTTTTTTGTGAGAACACCCCTGTTAACAACGGAGCTGTGGCCTTTAGCTTATACCTAAGTGGGCACTGCTTTCTGTTGAAATGCAATTGGTAGCACTCACCTATTCTTATTCCCTCAGCTTAGCTAATGGAAGACACTGCCATCATCTACTCCTCTTAGGGATCCGGGTTTGAGCCTGGAGAATCTCTGCTGGAAGGAGCTGGAGAGGCACCTGCAGCTGCCATTGCTGTGGGCACCATTTCTTTTTGGATCAAAATAGGAATCGAGGGTGTTTGTTGCCTCCCCTTTTGGGTGAGGGTGTAAAGTGCTGTGCTGCTTTTACGCGCCAGTAAAAGGAAGGATTCCCCTTTGGAAAAGGGAATTGTGATCTGTCAGAGTGATGAAATGTGCGGGATACCTGGCCACCTTCCCTGTGGCACCGCAGGAGGGACACGGCAGATCTTCAGAGGTGGCAGAACAGTTTTCAACAGAGCTGAGGAGGGAGAGATTGATCATCAGCCCTGGCCATGCTCATCTCATGCACCCAACCAGGAGAGGAATGACTTAGGCAATGAAATTCAGCTCATCTCCACCCAAAAAACCTGTCCTTAGGGGAACATCTCATTGCCTGGCCAAACGTCCTGTAGGACTGAGCCTGGATACCATTGGAAAGAGATAAACCAAAGGGGAACAGGTCTGCAGTGCTGATAGAGCTGTGGGACAGAATGAAATACAAATGGTAGAAAGTGAGATTTGAGAGCAGATGAGGGAACAAATGCAATTTCTGTGAGATAAGACTCCAATAACAACTGTGTTTTCTTGGTTTCTCCGGATCGCTGTTCTCTGTGACAAAGTGGTAATGAAATGTTAATCACCTCCAGAAGTATCTGCCTTCAGTTATTATTAGAAATTGCATTAAAAACAACTTATAGTTGAACCTCATGGTGAGAAAAAGATGATTTTTTTTCTTTTCCTCCATTGGTCTGAAAATGTTGTATGGTATCAGGGGTTATTTGAAATAGAACATGGTAAAAAGTCTGGTAAATGTTTTTCAAATTTCAGGAACTATAATTAAAAGTCATTTACTCCTGGTTATTTCTGGAAACTGGCTGACCATAACCTGTTCTGCGCTGCCCTCTGCCCACAGTCACCTCTCCTGTCCGTGTTCGGAGGAGCACCCAAAGTGCCTACAACAAAGGCATGGGTTTCAAACCCAGGCAAACGAGCTGCAAGCACCTCTTACAGTTATGTTTCTGTAGGGATTAAAGGTTTTTGGCCAAGTCCAAGACCCTACTGATGTGTAAGGAATAGTCCTTGTCCCATGAAATGTGGCTGACCTGAGTCAGAGACAAAGTAGAAGTTGCAGGTCTGTGGCTGAGCAGCCAAATCTCAGAACCACAGAATGCGTTTGGATGGAAAAGACCTCGAAGATCATCACATCCAACCTTTAACCCAGCACTGCCAAGCGCTGAACCAGGTCTCTAAGAGCCACAACTTCGTGTCTTTTAAATCCCTCCAGGGATGGTGACTCCACCAGTACTCTGGGAAACTGCTCCAGCCTGCCTTGGGGCAACCCTCGCCACCAAATCTCTCCATGGGTCACACCCCCACGAGCGTGTGAGCGCTTTCCCTGAGAGCTGACACAGCTGCTCCACGGGCTGTGAACGGAAACTCTCCTCCTTTCCAGATCCAGGGGTCTCTCTCTGGTTCAACCTGCACAGACAAACTCTCTGGAGATGTGCTTACACTTACCATGTCATTCGAGGCAGGAAAAACAAGTGAGCGCTTTTAGATTATCAACACCCTCGGAAAGCAATCTGTTCATTAGAGTTATGACAGCCCCAGTGATTCATGAGTGGGAAAGAGGTTAATATGCATTTGTAGATATAAACCAGAGCTGATCAGAACAGATTGAGTTCCCTTAGTAGGAGCTTATTACCAAAGAATTAAAGGTTGCAGAGGGATCTGCATCTAAAATTGGAGGAAACTTCTTGGCCAGCAACGCTTTGGTGCTATTATTGTTTTTAACTGGAACTGCTCTTTTCCCTTGTTGGTATTTGCTCTGTGATGTATGTGTGGAGAGCAACTGCAACACTTCTCCAGAACAGTATAAACTTGTCATATTAAATTTCACTTGGAAATTAAAAGGTTTCTAATCAGCAGAGTGGTGAAGCTCTGGAACAGCTTTCCAGGAAAAATGAAAGCCAATAAATTGAATCATAATGAAGCCTGAACAGTTTATAAAAGGGATTATATGACATAGTCCTTAGAATATTAGGGGCCCGAAACTGAAGATCTATGCGTCTCAGTTCTCCAACACTGTTCCTATGTCTGGGTGTTTGTCTCACGCCACGTTTTTGCAGATAAGCCTGTGATCATGAAGAACACCAGACAGTCAATCCCAGGCTGCCATTTCATGTTGCCCCCATGTTTACAGCTGCTGAACTTCAGTTTTAAAATATCTGCTATGGCGAATTATTTCAGTGCTCCCTCTTCATGCAGGCAATGGGGGTGGTTCCTACAGGACTGGAGAGAACCTAACGCCACCCAGGTACAGCTGCAGCAGGTGAGAGGTGCTGCTAACCCAGAGCCTTGTCTCCCACTGTGGCTGAAAGAAAAGCCTTAATGAGCAGAGCAAGACTGTGGTAGTGCTTCTTAGAAGTCCTTTCCTGACTGCCAACAATTTAATGCCCAGGGACCTCACAGAAATCACATCCAGTCCCTCTGGGCTGCCTTAGCCCTCCTCTCTGATTTTATTTCTCTGAATTAATGCAGCCACTTTTCTAACACTTAAGACTTTTGACGCTGGTGCAAAGGCTTCCACAGCAGACCTGCCCTGTGTGGAAAAGCTTTTCCTTCTGATGCCTGCTTGCCTGATTCCATGAACAGAGACCAGGAGTGAGTACCCAGCCAGCTCAGGTGTACTCTCCCATATTGCCCTTCATCCATCTCTTTTCCATGCTGAGCCATCCTGATCTGCCAGTGCAGACTCCAGCGTTACCTTGATTATCCTTCCTACACGTACACAGACCTTTCCTTTTATGTTATCTTTCCTGACACAGACAGACTCTAAAATACAGTAGCATTCCAGATTTACACGTGTACAGATTAATAAGTTGACATGAAAAATATTCTTTCTTCTTTCTTCTTTTGTTCTCTATTTCTTTCCTAACATCCCAACATTCAGTTTTCTTGTTTCATCAGCTGCTGAGTAGTGAGATATTTTCACAGAACTTTATATTCTGATCCCCAAATCTCATTCTTGAACAGCTTCATGCCCAGTTTCCTGTGTCCCTTACCATTGATTGGAGCTGCTCTTGAGAATGAAAATACTTTTCTTTCCTCCATTAAGAGAGAGACTCAGTCCTAACTCAGCCTCTAACCCCCTAGCTGAAGTTGGCCATCTTGGCTTCCAGTTTATTTCTGTGCCTGTTTCCCATTTAAAAAGGAGATACAATCTGTGTCTGCCAGCAATTTCTGGTTGCCTCATTGCAGCACAGCTGCAGGAGGGTTACAGGTCTTGTTGGAACTGCTGCTCATCCTCCCAGCTGTGGAGATGATCTTCCCAACAGCATGTGAAACTTGGGATGTTATCAGGATCTTTGTTTAGACACCAGCTCTGAGATTAACCATTCACTTTAGATAAAAATTTCAAAACTTTTTTTTTTCCCTTCCTCCCAAAAATTAAGTTTAATGATTCACAGCGTTTGTAAAAGGAATTTAAAAATGACCCACATTTAGGCCCTTTTCTAATATGCCATGATCCTCACAGAAACAATGGATCTCAGTGTTTACTGTCTGTGTTATTTAGGTTCTAGAAAGTGCATTTATAAGCAAATGCAGGAGTTTCCCACCAGCAGCGGTGTGTGTGGGAAATATCAGGAGTACTCCAGAGTGTCAGCACGTTTCCTTCTTCTTAGCTTTATTTAGTCTTTACCACTAATTGCCATTCATTTTTGGCTGCTAATGTTAATTTTTGCTGGGTTTTTTCCCCTCTAATCTGCTAATTCCCAAAGAGATTGTTTTATACAGTTGGATCAGTAGTTTACATACCTTATCTAGAAACCCATGGTGTTCTTTTCTCATTCTAAACAGTTCGTGGAGCAAAATGGGAACTGAGCAGCACGCATGAACTTCCCCAAAAAACAGGCTCCACTGATATTCTGCTTTGCTGGAGGGTAAATCAGAGTGAGCTGGCAAACTGCAGCTCTTGAGATTTTATTCTTATTTATTGTACGACCTTACAAAGTTCATACGACCCATCCCCAGAAGGAGCCCATTAATAGGGTGTCATAGGGTCTAACCAGAGCTTTTTACAGCTTCTTTAACCTTTGTGGGAAGCTGTTGTTCAAGGCAGTTGTGGCTGCTGGCTGACATTTCTCTGTGCAGGACAATGGTGACATTTTTTTTCCAGGGATTTTCCAGTTGTGGCTGTCGGAGGTTAAGTGTTCGTGGATGAACACAGTTTAATGTTATTAATCACAGAGGACAGTATAAAAAAGGGGCAGCTTTTTTCACCACTCTGTAAAACATGAACCTGCACGCTGTCTACAGAGAATTTATAAGGTTTCTTTGAATAAGAATACCAAATGCTATGAATCACGTGGGAGTTTGGTTGCAACACCCAGCTAATATTTCAGTTTATCTGATAGCTCCTGATTAGGCTTATCTTTTAGATACCTCCATCACCTGCGGATATTCAGTCTTTCCCCTCTTCTTTTTAAAATGACATGCACAATACCAAACACAGCCAAAAGCACTTTTCCCTGTGCAAAACGCTCAGCTCCAAATGGATCAAAGAAAATCGCTGATCAGGAAAGCAGGTGTCAGCAGTTTTAACAGTGATATTGATGCAAGATTGTGAAAGAATGCAAGTTTTCTAGAAAAATGATAAAGCGTGGGGTCAGTTTTGTAACCTTTGCAGCCATCCAGACGCTGGTGTGGAAGCAAGTGTGAAATGCCCTTTCCTGTGCTGTCAGTAGTGACAGAAACTGCAAAGCCTCTCAGGCTCCAGCTCTCCATATTTAAGACTCACCACATCACTGATGTAATGCTTGGCTGTTGGTACTTAGCTGTAAGCAGTAGTAGCAAAAGACCACGTTTAATTCAGTCTTACAAGCTTCTGCTCTCTTCCACATCAGTTTGAATTTCTCCTGCTCGAATTGGTGTAGTTTATCATGGAAATGTGTGTGTCTGATATCCATAGAATGAATGGAAGGGACTTTAGAAGATCACCCATTCCACCCCTGCCATGGGCAGGGACACCTTCCACTGTCCCAGGCTGCTCCAAGCCCCGTCCAGCCTGGCCTTGGACACTGCTGGGGATCCAGGGGCAGCCACAGCTTCTCTGGGCACCCTGTGCCAGGACCTCACTGCCCTCATTGTAAATAACTTTTTCCTGACATCTAATCTAAACCTGCCTTCTGTCAGTTTAAAGCCATTGCCCCTTATCCTATAGGACAAGAAATTGTTATTTCCTTACCGGTGGAAATGTACTGAATACTTTCAGCATTTTCTTTTTTTAATAATGAATTCATCTGTTTTCACAAGAGAAGAGATTTTCAGTTAGAGCTCATTCTCCACATTTAAAAAACAAGCAAAAGCCACCCCCAGAACAACAGCATGTACCCGAGCTCTCAGAGTGCACTTACTCTCATAAATAAACTGCATATCCTGTGGGAAGTAAACCACCCAAATGAATATTCGAGAGACGCTTCCGAAAAATTCCTTTCGTAAAGCCAAAAATTTTGACTGAACTTTCAAGAACTTGACTTTTTGTGCTGCTGGGACAAGCAGTGCAGCTCTTTGTTTGGTGCATGCTGAGGGACACACGCGCAGATGCTCTTTCCTGGAGGATTTTCTATCTGTCAGCACTGTTATTTAACGGCGATAATAAACGAGAACACTTTGCACTTCTGCGGTCACTCGAATCTAAAGAGCACCACACGTGCTCAAAGAGAATCTCCTAGAAACTGTGGGTACAGCTGCAAGGGAGAGGTTTTCCCCAACCAGGACAAGTGCAGGACTAAGCCTGTTGCCCTCAGCAGAGAAGATGCGCAAACCTCTGAAATCATCACAGACCCAAACCCGAGCAAAAGCAGTGTCAGAAATGTGGCCACAGTGATGGAATTACTGACAGAGCTGATAAAAAGAAAAAAGGAAACACGGCTTTATCTTTGAACTCTATTCCTCATGTTTATTATGGAATAAAAGTCCAGAAGGAGGAGGAAGGCTTTAAGTTCAGTAGCATTTCTGGCAGTTTGGGAAATTGCCGTGCTCTTCAGTGCAGAAGGTTAAAGTAAAGGTGGATCTACCAATGAAAATGAGAAATCTGCCTGTAAAATGCTTGGGACAGAGCTGATGTTTTTGTGTGTTGGTCAGCTGTATTGGGGCAATGGGTTCTGTTTGAGGTTTCTCTGCATCACCCCAAGAGAATCAATAACAGGACTAATCAAGAAGAAATGGTGAGGGCTTTGCAGGTGATACTGTTGGGGTAGAAAAGCAAAAAACCTCAAACAATTCTGAAAAGGCCCCGCACCCAAAGGGACCTTGTAAGAAACCACCCAAAGTGTTGCACAGGGCTACAACTCCTCTGTGCCACAGCTGTGACCCTTCTCTCTGCCATTTTCCTTGCCCTTTAGGTTGGGTTCTCCGTGAGCATTCATGTGCCTGAGTACTCTTTACTACGGGGAGATTTTAGTGAGGGGCCTGTAAGTGTTGGAGTGTGGGTATTTAGTGTGTGTGGCTGTATTTTGGCAAGCCCTTTACGGTATTTATACCAGAATTATTCATAAAGCTCCTTGATCTGGATTTTCAGTTTTCTTTGTGAGAGAAGTAGAACTGGAAAGGCAGTGAGAAGCTCAGGTTTTCTCTTTTTATTGCCTCAATTTCTACACAGTGCAGTTGTGGAAAAGATAGGCGAGTCTTTGGTGTCGCTTTGGTTTCAATATTCCTTTTGATTGTGGAGTGAGCCACTATTTATGAGTATATCTATCTGGTTTTCAGTTTTCATTTCTTTATCCTCAAAGCCTGGTTCATGTTGCTGTTACCTGTAGAAAAAATTGAAATAGTGGATGTGCACTGAAAATCTTACCGAGTTTTCTCACTATAGCAGTCTTGATTAAAAATGAAAATAAATATACAGGTGGAAAAATGTGACCTAAGATTTTGCATTATTCAAAGGAATCCTTTTATTATTTTTTTTTTCAAATGAGGCTTTAATAGGATTATATATGTACGTTTTAATATATTGAAACTGGCCTACCATTCAGACCTAAAAAGCCCTTTTCACAGTGGTATTTAATGATTTCTCCTTCTTCTTTGAAGCTTCACGTATTTTCACCATATGGCAAGCATTTAATTTTTCCCATTTTTCTAGTGGACATTAAATTAAAATGATTATCTGTTTTAGCAAAACCCTCCAACCTATATGTGCTGCAGGTCAAGGATTCTGTAGGCTTATTCCTCACTGCCATCCCATTGGCAGGCTGCTCCCACTACTGAAATATTCACCCAACACAGATTGCAGACTTCAGGTGAAAAGCAATCTTTCCCTGCCCTCCTTGCTCCTGTGCAACTAGCAAATTTTATATAAAAAAAACCTGATCCAAAATCAAAGAAGTCAGACCTGAAACCTCCTGGAAGTGCCATCTGCTGTTTACTTACATGAGACTGACACCCACGCAGGAGGAGGCTGTGCCAAGAAAACAAGGAAATTCCATGTCTTGCTGCTGAATGTTGAGCCTTGCCCAGCGCTTCAGTGCCTAAATCCCAACTACAGCCTAGTTAAAGCTGTCTAGAGGAAAAAATTGTAACACGTGGAAGAGGCTTCTTGTGACAAGACAAATGGTGCCTCCTGGATACCTTAAAGAACACTTGGGAAAAAGCTGAAATTCCATGTTTCTAAGTCCCTTACACCTCTTTACAGCGCCATGCTTTCTATGAAAAGAATCCTTATTCCCAATCCCTTACACCATCATGTTCACACACAAAGTCACATTTTCCCTGTGAGAAAGCATTCATATTGTCAAATTTGGAAGTTCCGGTTCCTGGAGCGCGCTCCTCACTGGAGGCAGGTTGAAAACTGAACTGGGCTGCTCTTGTGCTCTGGTTTAACCACAAACTTTAACTTCTGTGCAGCAGTTGGGCCAGAAAAAGAGGGTTTATTTGGAAATGAGAGAAATTAAAACGTTCCCATCAAATTCATCATTCATTGTGGAGTTGTTTTGTAGCTCCATGTCTTGGCTGCTTGCAAGAAAGTTTGGGACTTTTTAGGTGGGGTTCAAGCCTATACCAGAATTCCATAAAATTAGGAGGCAGTATTTCTTTTTATGAACTGAGTGTCCTGAATTGGGTAGTCTTGTCATGAATACAACATAAACTCTGATGTTTGTACATTCCAGATTCATGCCTGAAAAAGAAAATTGCTACAGGCAAAGAACCACTCAGCAGGGAGAGAAGAGCTTTGGTTTTATCTCTCGATAAATGTTTGTTGAAGGAAATTGAACCCAACTCCCTAAAAATCGTGTTCTATGGTCCAGAGTCATAGAATCACAGAATGGCCTGAGTTGGAAGGGACTAAAGAACCTTCCACTGTCCCAGGCTGCTCCAAGCCCTGTCCAGCCTGGCCTTGAACATTTCAAGGGATCCAGGGGCAGCCACAGCTTCTCTGGGCACCCTGCACCAGGGCCTCCCCACCCTCACGGGGAACAATTCCTTCCCCAATATCTAATTTAAACCTGCCCTCTGTTAGTGTGAAGCCATTCTAAAGAAATAATATTTTTTAGATTTTTAAAAAAATCATAATTATTTCTGTTGTTCTAGTATGAAAGCCTAACTTGCACTTGACACAGTGAAACTGAGTTTCCATTTAATGCAGTGGGAGTTTCAGCACAGACTGGCCAGCATTTCTTGACATCCTACCTTCCTGAATACAAAGTGCAGCTGTGAATCCATCTGTTGCTTTGTTTTGTTTTGATTTGTTTCCCGTTTTGCATTGCTTGGTTTGGCTGTCAGGCAGAGGGGGAACTCGGGGTAGGAAGTTGTTGCTGTATCTGTCATCTCACCTGAAGCAGTTCTGGAGATTTCTATAAACTGTATATTCTTTGGCTCCTCTACAAAAATGTGAGAATATTCAGATAGAGCTGTAACTGATGCTACATCCGCTTCTTGGAAAAAAGAGATTTAATGTAAAGATAAATCAAGAGTACAAAAGACCTTTCTTCACTTTCTTTTATTCATTGCATATTCAGTTTGCTTTTTATCACTCTTTGAGCAAAAAATACCCTACACACAACTACATCTCTGTAAGAACGAACCCTTCCATTTCAGTTGTGTTAACTGAGCAGGATTCCAACCATATGCTTGAGACACAGAGAACTAATCAGTGTTAAAATGTAAGATGATACAATTGCTCCTCATTTTAAAAATCATAACATCCAAGCAAACAAAAAAACAAACACAGGCTTTTTTTTTTTTTTTTTCTCCCAAGAAATCACATACTTTCCATTGATGTATTTTAATTTCCATGGTTCTTTTTTTTTTTTTTTAAAGAAGGTTTATTTTCTCTTTCCCTCTGTCTTACATGATAAGTGATTTCTCATTAAAATGTAGTTTTCATTCTTCCTTGGGCTATTAGATGTCACTGACTTGAACAAAGGAATTTTCACAGAAGTCATTCTCCTTTCAGTCTTCCATTTTTCTATCAAAATCCTAAGGCTACAGTTGTAAGAGCATGAATTCTAGTCTTGAAAGACACAAATTGTCCTTAATTCTATTAATATTAATCATATTTTATGGCACTCTGGACCTTGTGGGATGAAGCTCGTCACTGTACTTAAATAATGATCTTACTGCTCTGATATTCCTGCAGCAAGGTGCTATTAACCAGCCTCCACCTCTTAAAGTCTCAGGGAATCAAGTCTGATCTGTAGAGGGGGAAGAAAAAGAGGCAGAGAAGGAGGGAAGGAAAAGGAGGGAGTGAGGGAAGGAGGAGAGAAACAGAAAGGAAGAAAATACAAAAAAAATCTGCAGAGTTTTGGACGAACAGCTCCCTCTTTGCTGCATGGACCCTTCAGCAGGGCCCGTGTCCTGCTGTGGGGACACCAGCCCGGCCCACCCAGCGCTGAGCGCGGCCAGGGGCTGGCCCAGAACCAGCAGCCAAACCCAGCAGCAGACACACTCTGGATTCATGGCTCGCTGGAGGAGCTTCCCCGCTCCAAAAGCTCCTGGCAGAGCAAGGCTGGAGGCGGTGGTGGATGCTGTTCTCCAGTGCACTGCAAACTGCGCCCTTCACAGCAAGCTCTGCTTTTCCTCCCCTCCCTTCTGCACGCATTTTCCCGTCCGATCCCTCATGGTGGTGCTTGCAGAGTCCTGTGTTCATGGACTGCCTGAATTTCCCCTTTCAAGGGTTATTTTCCCTTTCCAGGTGCAGCTGGCTGGGTGCCTGTGTACAGTACACGCAGTTTGTTTTTCCAGCAGCCACCACTGCTGCGGGAGCTCTCTCGGAGATGGAGGAGACAAACCTCCCTAAGCCTGCTTCCCAAAGCCAGGAAGAGCCGGCACATAAGCTCAGGCAATATTTATAGGAGTTTCAGCTGGAAACACGAGTGCCAAATGCTGACTATTTTGTTTTCTTGTTTTACCTTTGTGTTGCTCAGTCAAAACAAGTTAATTTTAAATGGAATGTTTTCATTCTGGGGGGGAAAAAAAAAGACAAAAAAAAAAAAAGGGAAAACACAGCAGCTCTTTGTGAGGCGCTATTTTTAGTTTTACCCTTCCAAAACAACTGATAGAGGAGAGTTCTGATTTCTGTTGTCTGTAAACTCTTTAGACTTAGACCTTGCAGTCCTATTTATTATTGCATAAACTTTTGTATTATTTTTTAAACCTCTCTAGTGAAGGATTTACTCCTGGATTTACTCCTGGATGAGCACTCACCATCACCCCATAATAAAGCACAGCAGAAGCCAGTGCAGACAGATCCACATTGCTGAAGCATAAAATCCCTCACAACAGCAGGGAAAAGGCTTCTGTTGGATGCAAGAGCCATTAGATTTTGTCCCACTGGATTTTCTCACTGTTTGTTTGGGGTTTCTTTGTCCTCTCTCACTGCTTTATTAATTTCCTTACCTTATGCAGCATGGAAAGACGATGGGGCCTTGCGTTCAACTCTTCACCAGGTTGAATAGCACCTTGCACAGTCTGTGAAGGGAATAACATAATTTTAATTTTATGAGTGACATCAGGATGCTCTTAACCTTCACAGCAACTGTTTCTGCTTTTCCTGCTCCCCTCAGGAAGTGTGTGTATGAGGGACGGGGAACAGAGACTTCTCCTGAATTGCTGGCCCAAAGAAATGCCATTCTGCAGGAGAGAAGTGGTCAGTGTCAAAAATTATTTTATACTCTTAAAATTTATTCTGTCAGGATACGGCTAGACTGGATAGTTTAGTGCAAACGTACTTGGAGAACAATTCCTTACCAACCTGTACACCAAAAATAACTTATCCAAGCAGCTTTGCCGTGAGTAGTTGGTCCAGATACACTTATTTGTAAGAATGTACAGGTATTTTCATAAATAGGAAAAATTTCCAAGACACAGGTAGTAATGAGAGGAAAATAAAACTGCGTAATTCTGCTTATGTTGTCTCTTTTCAGGTGTGCCAGCCTGAGTATACTCTAAGGTGATGAATACCATGGGTGAGTTCTGTAAGAGCAGGACTTTGTGTCAATTCAATGTCTTTCCATGAGTCAGCTACAGATTCTTTTGGCTTTGTTTTAGATCAATGTGAAATGCATATTCTGGTTTGATTTCAGTATGAACACAGGTGAGATTTGTTGGTTTTGTCTCAATTTTGCCTTGAAAGCTGATGGCGGGGTTCCCCCCACCCCCACCCCCCAAGCCAAGTAATGATACAGTAGAAATGTAGAAAATATTTGGGTTTGTGTGTGAATATTAAATCTCGTGCTCTGGCCTTTGCAAACTGAACTGTGGGTTTGTGGTTTGGTGCATGGGAAAACCTGAGGCTTCACTAAGAAAAATTGAACAAAGGCAGGCTGAGGTTTTTCGCGTTGCGGGGAAGTCATCAGATCCCTCTTCTCATCTCCTACAGGAGGAAAGAATGAGAGCTGGTAAAATGAAATCTCCTGAAAAGTTGTTTTGTGTCTTCCTGCTTGGATAACTGAGGAGATACTAACTTGTATTTTCATATATACAAGTAAAAGTAGCCATTTAAAAGTTGCACGAAAACAATCCTGCGGTAAGTCAAGTCCTCAAATAATTCACACCTTCAGACAGCCAACATGACTTCAGAAACAAGAAAAAAGGGCGAATAAAAAGGGGGAAACTAAGGTGGAAGGAACAGAACCGAAAGGAATCAACTGTGAGGAGTCAAAGGTAGAGAAAAGGCTTGAGAAATAAGGGGTGATGAGATAAAGCTCTTCCTGTTGTCCACATGCAGGATATGTGGCTGAATCGCAAGACTCTGATAGCTGATAAAAGTGCTGCATGCACAGGAATACCTGCACCTTCCCATGGCAGCGAGCTACGTTTGGGGCTGTCATTACTGCCTGTGAAGTAAACATGACCATAAAAAGGGAGAAGTTCTTTTTATTCTGCTTCAATTATTTAATTTTGTTTCAGTTCTTTTATTTCCAACCAAAGTGGTTTTATTCTTTACACATTTCTTCCCATGCCAGTGGCCTTGCTTCCAACCTTTTGACTTTGGCAAGGAGCAGCCTCAGTCAATAAAAAAGAGCTCCAAGTGTTGTGCACAATAAAGACTTGGGCACAGTTTTCCAAATGACTATAAAGAAAAATTTACTGAAAAGCAGGCAAAGAACTCATATCTAGAAATCAAATCTCTGCTTGTAAAAGTCAGAGGTTAAATTCTTTATTAAAAAAGCTCTTACATGCATTTTTCAGGCATGCCCTATCCTTGCTTAAATATTTGAGAGGAGGGAAGTCACTGGGATAGGCAAGAACATTTCCACAGATGTATGTTAGAAACATACAAAATTAAATTACTCCCCTCTTCTAAATGACATTTCTAATTTTCACTTATCAAGGTTTATTATGGGCTCTAATACAACTTTTGAAAGGCAAAAGGAAAAGTAAAATAACAGGAACAAAAGACACATCCCAGTGTGTATTTATTTTACTTTGTAATTCATGTCAGTCCAATTGTGCTGCAGGGTATTTAGTTTATGCAATGCTGAAGTTTGAAACCTACACCCAGAATTATTTTTGGATCGTATTCTGAAGATATATAACACAGGAATGATTGATTTATTTGCATGTTCTGAGGTTTTGTATTTTGTTCAGTTCATGCCTAAATTCTGATGCAGGAAGGCTTTAAAAATCATATTCATAACAAAGTGAGAGGAACATCTATATCTAACCTCCATTTAGTGAAAACTAAATTTTAAAAGTAGGCACTGACTTTTAGATGGTCAGACTGGAAGTCCCTCTCTCGACTCCCACAAGCAGAAGGGAAAGATTTGTTTTCCTGATTGCCCAAAGCAGATCCATAAAATGGCTGCTCCTCTCAGGCAATGGCTGCTTTGACAATCCCATTAATTTTACTGTCTGAAGTACTGGTCTTCAGAGAGGTGGAGTTCATTACTTCATGTTTCGTGGCCCCCTTAATGGATGTGCTTAATTACACAGCTTCCGGTCTGAAAGAACGACGTATTAGGATGTTCGCATTCGGTTTCCCTTTGCTGGGAAAAACTTGGGAACAAACTTCCACCACCTCTCCCAAAAACATGGTGAACATTGGCCATATTGCAGAGCTGGGAACTTGGTGAAAGTCTGACCACAGAAGGCTTTTTCCTGTTGTGCCCCAGTGCGATGAATATTCTGATTTTGGGCCTTTCAGCTGTGCCCTGCCAGGGTTCATTCTGCTTTCGTAGACAAGAAGAGAAACACCACAAAAGGGGACAGAGAAAATGATAAGAAAGCACCAGCTCTGATCACGAATTTGTTTCCATGATGAACATGCCCCAGATTTTGCACTCACTTTTTCCAGTTGTGGTTTAAAATTCTGAAAATTTGTTGCTTCCCACCTCCATAAATGTAGGCTATCTGATATGGAAACTTAAGACTTAATTCACTCTGCCGTATTCCCATCATTGTTTTCCCTGTAAAATAAGATTTATGAAACCCCCTAAGTGGTGAGGGGAAAGCATGTCTATGGGCATTAGCTGCCATCTCCTACAATCCAAAGAAAGGGAAATATATGGAACTATATATAATATATATATTTATATATACATATAATATATATAATCTGACCAAATAAACACTGCTTTTCTTTCTGAGCTACCAAAATGCCTCACTTAACCAAATCCGTGCTCTCAGTCTGGGTGGTGGTCCTGCAGCTCTTATCCATGGCAAAATGTTCCATTTATCTTTCCAATATTTGTCTTTTAAACTACTCTGGAAGGAATGGGTATGAAATAAGTCTTCATTAAAAAATGGAATCTTTGAAATCAGAGCCTCAATTTGGCTGTAACACTGATACAAGAAATTGCCACCGAAGAGCTGCTTTTTGGACAAATTAAAAATAAAACTGTGGCTGAGAAACACTACTGAACCTCAAATAGAGATTTAAAAAATATGGAATCTAGCTCTGTTTGCATCTCACTCCTTTTATACTGATCTATCCAGTGGCAGAATGATGGATGTAATTTGTTTTTGACTCGTGCCATTTTAGCTCCAGGAATAACAAAACAGAAAAGCTTCTATGTTTCAGACAGTCTGGCTTCGTTATGCTATCAGCACTGTTTCCCTTATGGCAAAAGAAATGTCAGTATTAAAAATAATTACGAGTGTAAAAGAAACTCCATGACCTAAATTAGTGGATGCACTATGTTATCTACAGAAGGAAGAACTGGGTGTGGTATGTACTGTGCTCAAGGCTAACTAAATTCCTTAGTTTTAGATACTTTGGCATTAATTACCTGTAATTATTTTTGTCCTTTCATTGAGATTTATGTCAGTTTGAATCATCACTTAAAACCTAATTAAATCAGCTACTTCCTTTTCTTTTAGTCCTGTTCAAAGATGAGTTTGCTCTATTTTTTTTTTTTCATATTTGGACATTAATCTTTTCAATGTTTGTGAAGATCTCTGAAGAGGGATTGGCATGAAACGCAGGGAGGAGAATGAATGCACCTCCCTGATCCCTGAGAGATTTTATGCATTCAGGTGACTAAACTTTCCAAAGTATTAATAGATATTTTTGATGCCTTTTGGAAATCTGGTTCTCACCACGATCCTGTCCCTCTGATATTTGTAAAGCTTCCCCAAGAGCTGAGGCTGTGCTCTGAGATTTCAGCTCTTGCCAGGCCCCTTCCTCCCTCAGCCTGCAGGTGATGTGACCCCTCAGCACTTCAGGCACTGAGCTTTGGGTCTAAAAAGCCCAGACTTAGAGCTCCATAATATCCTCAGTTTAATTCCAATGTGAGAGCAAAAGTGATGGCTATTGTCAGTCCAGGGTTATCTGTCGTGGTTGTAAAGGGAATTTTGACTTCACAACAAAAGATTCCCTCTTCCTTTCTGTGATTTTTCCCCCACCATATCTGTATACATATAAGACCACATTTTAAATTCATTCCTGTGCTTCACTTCCAAAAAGGAGAGAAGACTTGCCCTCTGTTAATGCCTGTTGCAGCTCTGTCTTCAAAGCTCCAGCGTATTTGTTCACTTCCTCTGACAGTGAAGATGTAGAAACCCCACCAAAACCAAGGGAGTCACACCTGTGTAAAACTGGTTTCAACATTGCACCTATTGTGTGTTTGAAAGTCAAATGTACACATTTTCAGAATCCCGAGGAAGTGGAATATTTGCTTTAAATGGATTCAAGAGAGGTCATGGCAATGTCTGTGAGATCCTAGGCCTGAGTTTTTCACTGCTCCTTTTAATTCCTCTTAAATAATCCACGAAAATCAGGAAGTAGCAAGAACTCTTTTAGCCACAAACAGAGAAAAAGACTTTGTGAAAGAAGAGCCAACAGTGATGTTTGGAATCTAGAACTTAATCTTATTAAAAAGAACGAGAGGGGCACAGGTAGACGGAAGATGGTAAGGCCTTCAGGTGGGAATACCAGTAATTGTCTCCTAAATTAAAGTCCTCCCCATGATTATGAAACACTTTAGTAATTTTAAAGGCACTGTCCTCAAACTTACTAATCTGCACTTAAATTGAGGCACCCCTTGCACCAGAACTGTGCAGTCTCTGCCAATTACTGATCCTCACGGCTCTGGTGCCTCAGTGTGCCTCATTCCCACAGAATTCCATCTCCTTCCACACAGCCGCCTGCTTCTCCACCCCTGTTCTATGCAGATGCAAAATCTGTTTTCATTCCAATCAGCCCCTCAGCAAATGTCACTTCGGTTCTGAGCTGTGCCCAAAGGAAGAGGGGGATGTGCTCTGCAGAGCTGTGTGCAGGGCAGGGCTGAAGACAAACCCTGCAGTGCTACCGCAGCATCGTCAGGCACGTGGGGTCCAACAGGAATGTGCATGGAATAGATATGTGTGTTTTTCATCCACACAGGGGAGCAAAGTGGGTTATTTAACAGAATAAAACCCCCAAAAAACAGCTTTGCAGAAGAAAGCAGAGTCTTCAATTTAAATGCATTTGCAATTCTCGTAGCTGTCTTACATATGTAGGTGGAGGAGCATAAACATTTACTGGACTTTCTGATCATTTCCCCAGCCGGTATCTAAGGAAAAGCAAAGTGAATTTTAGAATCTCATGCTGCATTTTTAAAAAGCTCTTCGCAGATGTGTTTTTTAACAGTACGAAAACTCATTCTTAATTCTCTTAATTGCTCGAAATCTGTGAAAGTAATTGGTCAGTAAATTGTTTTAGCTGGAAATCAATGTCATGCAGCCAAACCAACAGATTGTGGGGGCAAATAATAAAATTCAATTCAAACAAACAGGAATAAGAGGTTTTCTGTTGCTCCCGTATTTTTTGTTAAAAGAAACTACCTGATTGTGCACAGGAAGGGAGTGTGGATTCAGAGAGGATGATAACAAATGTCTATTCTAACCCCAACACTCCATCTGTTCTAAAGTCTGAACTTGTTCCAAATTTCCAGTCCTGTTTAATTTGTGTGTTTCATGCTACAAATGGATGGAGTGAGCAGTGAATACTCATAAGGACAAATGTATCTGTTTTACCAGAGCTATCCTCCAAAATTCCCCGTTTCCCTTTATAAACCCCCCAAAACATGCATTAGAGTTGTTTTCTTTTTTGATGGTGGTTGACAGTGCGCTTCACATTAAACAAAAAGGAATGAGAGCTCTGCATTGTGAACTGAAACCTGAACTGATGGAAATCAATAT
The DNA here is from genome assembly GCA_013397935.1 of Dasyornis broadbenti. NCBI lineage: Eukaryota > Metazoa > Chordata > Aves > Passeriformes > Dasyornithidae > Dasyornis > Dasyornis broadbenti. Next base: position 639,807 of record VZRN01003884.1, read on the forward strand.
TCAGCAGATCAACATCTGTTTGCATCAGCTGAGAACTGGGAACATCTCTGCAAACACAGTAGTGCACACTGAATATTAAATGAGTCTTCTGCAGGTATTTGGGCTGAGGAGAGCACAGGGATGGTTTTCCCTGCTGATACTGGCTACTGCATTTGTCCTTCTCACCAGATTTGATTGACTGAGACAGTGGGGTGAGCTCAGCCCCCTGGTAGAATCTTGTAATACAATTTCTTGCCAACGTATAATCTGGTGGGTAATTATAGTTTAGGAGCATTTTACTTAAGGAAACCATAATTAGTGCTGTAACGTTTAAATAGGGTTTGAAGGCTTTATTCACAGCTAGTAACTGATGATCAGTACAACCTCTGGAAGTGATAGGGATATGAAGCATGAATAGATTCAATTTTCCTGGTTCATGTCCAAGCAAGAAAAAAAAAAAAGAAAAAAGACAATATAATTCATGCTTTGACACTGATGGGAGAAGGAAGGGATGGAGGCAATTGCAAACATACCTCAGGAAAGTGTCCTATGGTTGGATTGCCCAGAGGACAAAAAGAAAGCTCATTCATGTCCAGTTAGGACTTCCTTTAAGTGGCCCAGATCCTGTCCTACGGGAAGACCATCTTCCCAAACCAGGTGTGTGCACCTGCAGTTTTATCGCTCACTGGAAACGTTCCCTTTCCCAGCCTGCTTCCTACCTTTTAAAAAGTGGGCATATATTATTATCTCAGACTGCATTATTAGCTAAAGATCAAAAAACCTCCTTTCCAATGACACATGAGATGTGATTCATTGCACCAGCTTCCAATTAAATTAATGTTAAACTAAGCCAGTCTAAGCCTGTGCCAATCCCTCAGCAGCTTTTTATAACACACAAAAGGGCAAAGGCACTTCCACAGGGCCATTGCCTCCATTTGTCATAGAACCCAGTCACTGCCACCATCAGGGCATTTTGAAGGCCTACCTGTTAATAGAAAAAATAATATTTTAGTCCAAAACTTGGTTTGATAAAGACAAGTGGAAATTATAAGCAACAGAGTTGAGGGCAAGGACGAGGCTTCCCAAACACAGCTCCAAAGCTCAGAGGGTGGTTGGGGTGAGATTTCTTTTACCCAGACACCCTCCCAAGATCTACGCTTTCCCCCCTCCCCAGTTAGAAGGATACTTGTACTGTGGGTCCATATTAACAACACAACCAACTGCTTCTCCAGGTGAAGTTATTGGAAAAAATTACTTTACCTTCCTTCCTACATGCCAGCACAAGTTGGAGGACTTAGGCTTTGTTTTTCCTGTCACAAGTGAAGCCATCACTAAAGGAAGCAAGTCATTTCTTCTGCCTTGCAAACAAAGCAAACTGAACCTGGGTCTTGGGTGGAAGAAAAGTTCTCATAAAAAAAAGACATTCACAGAGGTACAGGAATGGGTGAGAGATTGATTTTGTCATCCTGTTCCTGCAGAAGCACACCAGCTGCTGCAGAGGAAAGGACAGGAAGCCTTACAGGAGGCAATTATGGAATAACTTGCTGACAGGAAAAAATTCTTACTAGCCCCCATTAATGAGAGGTTATCTTATGTCCTGGAAGCACGAAGACTTACATCCTTTCCAAAAAGATTGCCATGGCATTTATCATTTGTGCTATTCACTAGCTTGTAAAATGCATCTTAAACCATGTATTTCATGATTCAGCTTAATGGCACAAAAAGAACAGTGTTTATTTACAGTGAAGACATAAACTCCTTTGTATAAATCATATCATATTTTTCATTATATCACAAATTATTGCTAAGGATAACAAATCTGACTCATCTGGCACTAAAAAATAAGCAGGGGTTTGAGGATTTCCCTCATAAATTCAGCAGAACATAATCACATTTTATAACAATGAATTATAACAAACAAGATGAGTTTTCCTACTTTAAAAGTCTGCTATTAATTATTAACTGGATCAAGCTTCTCTCCACTTACCTGACTTTATGACAAATGCGTTTGGGAAATTTCTATCCCTGTATTTATGCCTGTCCCTCTCTGACATACAGTGCTGGGACACACACACTCAGGCTCATGTCTGACAAGCAGAAATACAAACTGGGTGATCGCAGCCCTGAAGCTGGAGGCTGCAGACATCTAACAGAGGTGAGAAACACCCACCCAGCATACCTTATTATTATATAATCCTTTTATAACCCATCCTTTTATAATATAAATATAAAAATACATTTAAAATATATAAAACCATGTATTAATATATTTATTTAATTAAAAAATGTATTATAAATATATTTATATATTTTTTAATATTTTAATCTTTATTACACGAATATAAAAATGTTTAAATAGAACCAGATGTCACCCAAGGCAATGGACCCCAGCTTGCTGTCCCCCCACTGCCAGACCCTGCTGAAGCTCCTGCAGTTTGTACCATTGGTCTTTAAAGCAGCACTGCACTGTACAATGATCATGGCATAGCCCAAAATTCAGGCCACGCTGTGGCTTCCAGCCACCAGCACCCCCAGTCCAATTCAGTACTTGCCTTTGGCCATCCTGCTTTCAGGTAAAGGGGCTTTGGGCAAGGAAAGAGGCACAGAGGACAAACCATGTCCCTCCATCTCCCCTGTTCCCCAGTGGGCTGTGTATCCCCTGGTTTGTTCCCAGTTTTTGGCTGGTGGCACTCAGCCCTGCTCTCACTGAGCCATGATCCTGAAGCCACTCCATTCAGGTGGGGCTGGAGAAGCCCTGACGTGCCCGGGGTGGGGAAGGAGCCCCTGGCTCCCCTCTGCCTTGGCTAAGAAGCCACCAGCAAGGTTTGCTGTCACTTAGGATACCCCTCCTACCAGGAAAAGGAATCCTGTGAGAGCTGTCAAACCGTGGCTCAAACCAAAGCTCCTTTTTGCATCTCTTGTCATGTGCTCCAACGGCTGCCCTTTCAAAGTGAGCAAACACTGCCTTTGTTCCCATGACAGACACCATCCTGCCCACACCTCTCAACGCTCCTGGGGTGGTTCCTGGGAGTTTTTTTTATTCCACTGGAACTTTCTGGCAGAGCTGTAACTAAACAGAAACCCAAAAGGAACTCGGCTTTCACCTGTCAACTGCCATGCGTATATGACCTCCCCTTTTCCATCACTTTCCATTAGAGCCTTTCATCATTTCCAGGGCTTTTTCACATTTAGATTTTCTTCTGCTGCTCCCTTGGGAAGTGCCATTTCCCTTTCTAACTGCAGCCCCCTTTTTTTTGGCCATGTTTACTGCATCCAGCCTATGCACAACGCCGGCTCCTCTTTGTCCTTGGGAAGTGCATCCTTTGGCCTCAGGAAACGGTCTCCCCATCTGTGCTCTCTTCCCACAAGGAGGATGCCTCTGGCATCACCAGCCCGGCCCTGCAGCACTGCCCTTTGTGCAGCAGCTGCTGGGCTCACAGCACCCTCCATTTCCTCCTCCCACTGTCCCAGCCGTGGCAAACAGCTCTGGCTTGGGAAAAAACAGATGGATGGAGTGGAGAGACGGCAGCTTTTTTCACGCGACCCCAAAGCCCCAGAATTCAAGCAGTTTTGGCAGCTATTGTGTACTCTGCAGCGAGAAACCTCCCTAAATGCATAGGCAGGGAATATCAGATGGAAGAAGCTCAAGCACAAACGGAGTGCACACTCAACACAACGGTTGCACAGCAGTTGTCCCAAATTACACGGCTTAGATTTGCACACTCCCCAAAACTTCCCAGTGCTAATAAATTGTATTGTGAGCATTAAAATGCACAGCACTTAAAAATGGCCAATGCAACTGCCACAGATACACAAGGAATTAAGCAACAGCCATTGTGGAAGATGGATATTACTTCAAGATAGGAATCATTCAAATGTGGTTCTTCTCAAACTTACATCAGACGGCTATTGCTGTTTCCAGAGCCCAGTGAAGTAATTTCTAACTTCATCCATGCAATGTGTTTTTACATATCTGAAAGCACAGGAAAAAAATTTTCCCCCACAGAACCTGACCCAAGATTGGCCAGTGCCTTCCATAGAATTAAATGTTCACCCACAGGATTTTCTTTCCTTTTCTCACCTCCTCTGCAGTTCAGGTCTTAATGAAATGCAGAGAGGCTCAGAAAAAAGCCCCTTTATCTTCAGTATCAATAAGGGGTCAGTCTTGTGGGAATTTGGAAGTTTAAAATTACTGAGGATAGAGAGATTCAGGGGACTGCCCTCAAACTCCTCACGGCACCACTGGACTACTTTTGCACAAACTCTGCTCTTTGGAGGTTTTTTGAAAGTGTGTCTTCATACAAAGTGCGCTGTTAGGTACTTTCCAAAGGAATATTTATGTTCATGACCTGACTTGGAAAAGAGTTCTAAGATGCAGGGTTGGTTTCCAGTGAGGCTCTGCCCGGCTCATTTTGGTTTCCATGAAACACGAACAGCTCGTGGCTGGCCAGGGTGATTCAGATCCTCAGCTGGTGCTAGATGCCAGCAGCATCCTAGCACTCCATCCTCCCATCTAACCACATAACCACACAGCCTCTTCAGCATAAAACTCTGAATTTTTCTGCTTTGTTCAATCTTCAGCAGGAGCAGGCCATGTTGTTACCTCTTACACTTTACATTATCATAGTGACCATACCCTGGGTGTTGTTCCAGCTCTGCTCCTTTCTTTGTTGTTTTCCCTCTGGTTGAAATCTGTGCCTCTTTAAATTCAACTCTTTTTTTTCTTAATATAAATAACACCAATATTTGGCCCAATTTACATTTTTTGTCGTATCCAGAGGTTAGGGATTCAATATAATTTTCCATATTTCCATGCACTAGATACAGGTTTTAAGATCAGCATTTAACAGTATCAGTGAGAAGCTGTTTTGTGAGGACCAAAAAAAAAAAAGAGTTTTGATTATTTTAGCAATCATTTCAGTGCTTGCTTTTATTTGACCATTATCAGCTTTCACCCAGAAAGTTTATTTCTGAGTAGTTAAATACATAAACATGTGCCCACACACTTATCTCTGTGCTCATACACATCCACACAAATAAACATTTCCAAATATTTCTGAGCGCTGGTGAGCTCCTGTCTCTGGGAAAGCGGCATGCGGAGCTCCACACGCTCATCAGAGGAACTGTGAGCCAGCAAAAGCAATGGCATTGACTATCATACACTGGGTACCAGGAACTTGTTCCAGGAGCTCCTCTTGTTGTGAGGAGAACAACAGTCTAGAGTTGAGAGGATTTGCTGGGTGTTGCAACGTGGCTGTTGGTCATGGTTTAGAACGAGGAGATATGGTCTTAATCTCCCCCAGCATGAACAGAAGAGCTCTGATGACATCTTTTAAAAAATAACTATCTCACTTTTTTTCTCTCTGATTAATTTTTGCAAGACAGTGGCAGCGCCCATGGCTTTTTATAGTGCCTAACAGTGTACGAGACACCGTCTGTGGGCATTTCCTTCCTGGAGACCTCCTGGGGGGAGCTGGGGACCATGGACCTTTGGGGACTCAGCGGAGTGGGTGCCATGCCAGGCTGCTTGGCAAACTCAGGGCTGAGGCAATTCTGGATTTGCAGGAAGCCTCAAAACCAGGGCAAACTTTAAAGCCTGGAAGTGGCAGCCACATGCAGTGGAGAGGTCTCTGAGGTGAGGCAATGCATGCTTGGTGGTTTCCATGATCTCACCTTTCGCCTTAGCTGCCCTGTTGAGCCTCTGTGGCTGTTTACATGGAGCTAGCCCTTAGAAACCTGCTCAGGGTGAGGCAAGAAGCGTGTGCCCTGAATAAAAACTGGGTTTCATGTCTTTTTGTAATGGTTTTGGTGTTCTAACAGCGCTTCCTCTCCTCTGTTTCATCCGGTAGACTACACCTGTAAAAGGTAAGGCCAGCAGCCACGATGCCTAAAAAGGGAGGGATATTTGCCCTTCACCAGCTCACTCCGTGGTTTTAAGAGATGTCTCTTTGCTGAGTATAGACAGAGGTTTATTCATTAGAAAATACTTTTCTAAGCAGTGAATGAGAAGCATTAACATTTTTTCTATCTTTACTAAAAATCCCAAGTGCATATTTGGAATATTCCATACTCAAAATGTTGGTGGAATAAAACTATGAATCTGAATTTGTCACGTTTCACATAGGTGCATTTACCAGCAGAGAAGTACTGATTTCCATATCTAAAGTCAGGTCCCTCAAAATCAAAGTAATATTTCCAGTTGTCTAATTTTTCTAGGTATTTGGTTCCTGCCAGTGAAGGTTTCAAAGCACCTCCATCCCTGCTTCTGCACAGAAACTGAGCCTTAACAGCATTAGGACTGGTTCCTATCTCAGCCCTAAGCCTATTTGGTTTCATAGGATTCCCTGCCTGTCAGTTCCAGGTAGAATTGCTCAAAACTTATCCATTTTTACAGAATTAAAAAGGCTTCCTTTCATGTGCAATCAGATATTGAAACAGGCCAATTGAAAGCAGTTGAATGTCACTCTGTCCTTCCGAATGAAAAGTGCTGGCACTTTCCTCAGGAATGCGGTGACTCAAGTCCCCAGATAAGACAAAACCAAATAAATAATGACAATAACAAACCCAGGACAGCTGAATTCCAAAGCAGGGCTTCAAAACTTGTGTTTAAATCATTGCCCATAGACCACCAATTAAAGTCCTTACCTGCAGTGTAAGGAATAAATTTTTTTCCTTTGGTTGAGGTGACTCGACCCTTACCTCCCACAGATGTGCTTTAACCCCAGCCACTAAAATGTGTGGTGGGAGATTTCTCATGGTAAAGGTATTTCACTTTGCAAGGAACAACTAAAGAGGTTGGACAACTGAGAGTATCTGAAAATTAGGGTTTGGCCTGTGTTAAGGGATGTTAATCTTCCTCAGAGGGGGATTGGCTGTCCCATTCCTGCTTTCTGAGCCTCAGATGGATGGAAGGATACAGATGTGCTCTGTGTGCTGTGTTCAGGCGTCAGGGAATGCAAGGAGTGTGAACCAGGCAAAATCACATCACTCAGAGCTCAGTGGTGCCAATATGGATTACATGTCTCTCCCATCTCTTTTTTTTTTTTTTTTTTGCCCCTTGTGGATGATTATTGAACTTTCTTGACAAATGAAAGGCTTCCCAGTTTACTTTCAGGCTCTTGAGTCAAACGTTGATTCTGCTCTCACGCCTGATTTTGAATGCCATGGTAATGTTAAAGGTTGACCTAAAAATTAGGCATTAGAATGAGGAGCTTGAGTCTTCCCAAGCACATTTGTGCTGTGCCCACCAGCCTGACTGATAATAATTCTCAAAGATTTTGACCAGCCCAGCCCTTTGATTGCCTATCTTCCTCAAGAATTTTAAACCACCCTTGTTCTTAACACACTTTGTTCCTAAAGCCCTGTGGGAACCCCACAAAGCCCCTGCCCAGGGCAGCGCTGCTAAAGGCAAAGCTCATCTAAAGGTTCTCTTTTTAACACGACTTTTCTGGCCTGAGCTCATCCACACAGTTGCCCACACATTTGCTAATGTGAGCAGCCGCTTTGCAAGTATCTTTGAGAGGAAGGTTAGTTCTGTATTTCAAAAGTTCACAAGTCAAGCTGCACTGAAAGGCCTCTTTAACCTCGGCCTTAAGCATCCTCAGCATATCATTAGGAAGATTAGCAAAGCCTTTAGCATCCCCCTGAATTTCCTTATGTATGGAAAGGCCTGGTAGATCAAAGGGAACGTTACTTCAAATAGCTCCTGACTTATCTTGTGCTCACCCCTAGCACCGCTGGCCTCTCAATCATTATATTTTGTTCCAGTAGGGATTGCTTTCAAAGACAACAGTTTATCCTCCGAGATCCTCGTTTTGACCCTTTCATCTTTCCCAAGGCTCCTTACTGAAATGTGCAGTTAAAAGAAGTAACAACCCGAATAGTTGGCAGATAAAATGTGTTCACATTAAGAAAATCGTTGCGAGTTGTAGTTGCTACTTGGTTCTGCTAATGAAGTGATTAAGAATTTGAGTAAAATCATGTTTATTCTTCACAGATTTGTCTGGAACTTGGCAGAAACTCTTCACAAACACCGAGGTCAATGATATTTGGCCTTCTTTGGCGTTTTCTGGCTAGGATGTGAACGACTACAGATTGCTGAGGGGTCAGTCCCTGTCCTGCGGTCGCATCCACATGTGGGTGTGCTTGGACCTTTCCACCCACGCAGAGATCCCAGCTCTGTGTTTTCCAGCTGCAGGGCCCACCCACATGGACTGACTGCAAGCAGAGGTGCCTGATTCATTAGCATGCCTCCTATAAAACCCTATTATTCATCAGCTTGAGGTATTAATCACTTTCTATTTAAATTTCCTTCAGGGGCTTGTTATTTATTCTGTAGGTGTGTTTTAGCATGTTGTAATATGAAATTTACTTTAATTTAATCAGCTTAAAATATTTTCAGGTTTATTACTTGCATGTAAATCTGAATTGAGATATACATGCAATAACCAAGGAACGTGAATTTGCAAATAAGATGTTTGACCTTCACCTTTTTTCAAAATTACAGGACTGGTTACTCCTGCCTACGTGAGTCATCTGAAGCATTAGAAATCAGGTACAAAATTGTTACTCCAGCATATCTATTTCTGTAAAGTATCAGCTGCTGTTTCCATTCTAAATCCCATTTTCATGGGTGTAGAATTTGATGTTTCCAATTATATGGGGCTTAGGCTTCCCTTAGCACTCTTAACTTCACAAATAAGCATGGCAATTCGAAGTTAAATGACTGTTCCTCAAAAAGTATCATTTAACAATAAAAGGATAAGATTTGTGTTCTAAGGTTTGGGTGCAAATGGTGGAAAGGAACACGATAAAAGTATGGTTTAGGTTGGCTCACTATGGATTTAACCACTGCGGCATTTAACAGCATTTTAAACTAAGTCTTTTGTTACTTCCATTCCACTTCTTTTTTAATTAACTTTCAAGCACTGTACACTTTCAACAGCTGGGAAATATATAACCTAACAGATATCATCAATCTCCCATCCTCAGACAAACAGGGTATGTAAACAAACTAATGCTAATTAGCTGCAATTAAAATCACTATCAGACAAGAAAATATAGAGTTTTCATGCAGTGATCCAGAGCACTTCGAGATATTTTTTAAAAATATGAGCAATGTGATCACAAATTTTATCTCATCTAACTCAGAGATAGCTGCCTTCTAACTCTGATGGACAAAGAAATGTGCCCTTCATATTCTGCTGTCACATAAATGTTAAATTTGTCGAAACTCCAGTGCCATACCAAAACCTATAAAGAAAGGCACTTAGCCCCATTCTTTGCAAGAAGATAAATTCCAGCTATTAGAGTTCATTGGTCATCCTTGGCACCTAAGGTCAAGCTTTTCCTACAATGATGCCAATTTTCTAACCAATTATCCTGCTATATTTTTGTAATATGTTGGCATCACTTTGGCTGCAGATAAGGGGGGAAAACTAGAAACATTTGGTGTCTTGGATCCAATAACCATCCCTTTTCAGGCAGGACCTTAATGGTCTGGGATCTCAGTATACTCAGGTTTTCTGGCTGGAGTGGAAGAAGAGACGATTAGACTCCTTTTACTCAACTTTATTTGGTGATGAGCCCCTGTCCTAACGTTTGCCTGTATTTGTTGCTTGATGTATTCGGGGTGGAGGGGGCAATTTCTGCCCCAAAAGTCTCCAAAGTTAATCCCAAGGAAATCCTGGGACTTTCTCCAAACCCTGTGGTGCTGAGTGGAGAAGGAGACGAGCGCTGCTGGCACAAAGCTCTGAGCCTCCTTCTGCAGTGGAGGGAAAAGAGCTGTGTGGTGGGCTCCAATCATATATCATTAGCATTCATAAACCTCATTTCCTGCCAGCAACAGCCACTCAGCACTGAAAAATCATAATTTCACAGTGGATTGCCATGGAAGTTGAAATAAATCCCCGAGGCAGCGCACCACGCGCTCTGTCCTGAAGCGCAGCAGGCAGCCCCCAGGAAGAGTGCTAAAGGAGATACTGAGCACTCTGCCTTTAGTGCTCTCTTTTTGCACACATAAATTCATTTTTTTCAATCTATTTTTACGTGTATCCGTATGTAAATGTGTGTATATGAGAAGCAGATAAGTGCCTTGGGAATATAATTCCCCGGGAGTGATAGCTATTATTAGACAGAAATATGAGACTCTGTTCCACCTCTGTCCCATCTGTGTTAAAATGCAGCTCCAAGGCTCTAGCAGCACTGAAAGAGCTGGCAGTGCACTTTTCTTATCTCTGCTGCCTGCAAAGACAAAATTAGTAAAGGCTCCCTAATACTGAGCAATTGAATGTGTTTAGCAGAAGGAACCAGCAGTGACACAGAATTCTGCTCTGGACTCTGTAAAAAGATTGTACAAACATCTGCCTTATCATTTACTGTACATCTTTCCCATGCACTTATTTTTTATAAGAATCTTAAAATATCCAGTGTGGTCTTGCCATTGCATTTTGAAGAGTATTTTGAGCAGATAAGCCATTTCCTTACTGATGTCTATATTCTGCTGAGTCAAATATTTCCACTCAATTCAAAAGTAATGATGAAAGTTTGACATTTTTCGGTTTTCACTTTTAGTTTTACTTCCAGATTCCCAAAACAAGAAATAGTTTCCTCAAATAAATCTTTTCTACAAGGCGTCTTTGGTCAGAGAGCTTTGTAAGCACGGCTTGTATAGTGAAGTTTAAAGCTTCCAAATCCACAATAAAATTAAATAGTTAATTGGGGAGATGGATGCATTTGAGAAGATGTAAGAGCCAAGAATGCCTTCTGCCTGCACTGAAACTGGTAACACGTTTTTCCTTGTAGCCCAACACAGAACCTAAGAGAAGAAAATACTCTCACAAAATAATTTGGTATTAGAAGGACGAGATTCTGATTGTTATTAATGGATGTGAGACCAGCCTTCCATCCCACTGCAAATTATTCTTCCAAACCAGTGTTAAATCACACGTTCAGACTCAGAGTCCTCTCACTTGGGCAGCTCTGGGGTGGTATGATTTGTTTCCACTCTGTAGATTGCCCATGTATTTAAATACAATTACAGCACTGCAAGCTTGGTGTATCCTAGCTCATCTTTGTGGTGACTGTCTCATTTAAATCACAGTGAATGGCACATTTCGGTGTGTAACTGTGTCTGAAAGCTGAGGTTGGATATGAAACTTACTTTTTATCCTTGTGGTAGTAACAGCTATGAATTGTTCAGTGAAAGCTGCTCTGCCAAAGGCTTGGTGCTCTATTTTGTCCTTTCAAATTGACACAATTTTTGCTCCTACAAAGTGTGTTTTTCAACCTCCTTCTCCATGATGCAACTCATGAAAACAAGGTGTAAACCTGGGTGTTTTTTTGGACTGCACAGCCTGTGAGCACACGGAGGGCAGGCAGCGATGACCGAAGTGAAAACAGAGGAGTGAGTTTGCTCTGCAAAGGTGGCAGGTGCACGGCAGGACTCCAAAGGGGAGCTGCCACCTTTGGGAACCTGCCATAAACACAGCAGCTGAGGCAGGGCGGGCTGCAGCGAGCTCGTGTTTATTTTAACATTGCTTGTTTCTCCGCTCAAACAACTCCCTGGATTATTTTGACCTCAAGTTCTCATTCCGAAAAGGCGTTTATCTGTAAACGCCACCTGCGTGGTGGAGCACACCAGGAGCCTCTGCTGCCACTGTGTTTCTTTCTTATCATTCCTGGATAACGTGGAGATGTGGCTGCCTGCACAGCCGTGCTGCAGATGGCAGGCACATGTGTGCACAACATCCACATTTTATAGCTCTGATCCATAAAATGAAGGCTTTCCCACCTCTGACGCTGCCCTGGTACAAATGGTCTCTCCTTAGTTGCTGGTTGATCTCTCTCCCTGCAATTTCCAGATTTTAAATATTTGCGTTTAATTTTGGCATGAAGCAGCTGGCCCACCTATTGGATTTTCTCAGAGCCAACATTTTCTTGGTGTTATCGAGTGTTTTAATTTATTAGCTCCCCTCCTTAGTGAAGAATTAACTTTCATCTTCTCTTATCTGCTCTCGTGTTTGTGGTGAAAGTAACTTCTCCAACACAATTCTTTATTTGCTGGGTCTTTGTGGGCTTTATGGGAAAACTCAGAGTTAAATTGGCGCTGCTCCTCAGCCTGTGGTACCCCAGGGCTGCACAGGGATTGAAGAAGGAGAAATTTGAAACCTCTCAGACAGCAAAATATGCAAAGCTGAGTCCTGTTTTCTTTGAATAGGCTAACTCATATTTTCTATCAAATATTTTCAAATCTTTTTTATCTCTTTTGGCTCTTGAAAAACAGTTCCCATAAAATCGCAACTCCAGGCATTAAAAATAAAACCTGTGCCTATTTAGTTATTTGCTCAAATGTCTGTTCAGGTGTCAAATAGAGAGGAGAGGCTTTTTATATCACCTTCTGTCCAGAGGAGTCATACCAATCATGCAGACTTCACCAGAGGGCAGTTTCCAAGGAGTTTAATTAAATAAAAATGTAAGGGAAGGGATCCCACTGAAGGTCTGCCTACCTCAGTCCGCTCTCTCTGAGGGCATCCCCAGGCAAAGCGCAGGAACAGAACAAGCACAGACGATTTCCCCACTCAAGCTCTCCCAGCCACTGACCACTCTCAGCTTCAGATGTGGTTTCCATGATTTAACAACCCTCAGTGGATTTCTATCCCATGAACTCGTCCAATTTCCTCTTAAACCACTGTAAACCTTCAGCATCTACAATCTCACCATTCACGGCTTTGCAGACCTCGTCTCTGCCCTTGTCAGCTGCCTCTCTCCTGGGAGAATCCTCGTGGATTTGGTGGCTTCCCATGTGGGAGCTGAATGAGTGACACTTTGTCACTCTTCAAATCATTGCCCATTTCACGCAGGAGATGTGCCACAGGTGACCGCGACAGTAGACCAGCCAGCAATTTCCCCATGTGAATTACTCTGGAAATGGGAGGTATTTGATCATCTTCTATGGATATCATCAATTAATAAAAATCCCAAAGCAACTTTTTATCAAGTTTCCTGGCTCCTTCATGATATAATGACCAGCCCATAAGTTTTGGACTTCAAATTGCCATCACATGAATGGCACAGTTTGGTATGCACAGTGTTTGTGGGATTGAGAATAGTTCTGGAGAATTATTTTTTACAGTGCAAATGTTTTCAGGGCTTTCTGGTCAGCGAACCCAATAAGGAGTCATTTCCAGAGGAAATTTTTATTATAGTTCTGATAAAAGCTTGTAAGGAGTACCACCAGTACAACTGCATGCAGGAACAAACAAATTAATTACAGAATGAGTTGCTGGAGGAGAAAATGGCTCTTTCTCCTTGACCACGTGCCGTTCTGTAGAGATGTGAGAATCTGACTGCCCAAGTGCTCATTTGCATGTCACATGACCACTATTTACACATCTAAATGGTATTTTTATACTCTTACTGAGGATGTTGAATCTCATAATTCTACTCCCTGGTCAAATGATGGAACTAAAATTAAATCAGCATTTGTGATCAAGTCCCTTTATATTAAACAAAACAGAAAACGGCTGAGTTGAGGTGCCTGATCACAGTTCATTCTTTCACTCTCATTCCATTTGTTTTTTTGCTATCTGCAAGAAATAGTTTCTGTTTAGAAAGTAAACACAATAAAGAAAGTAAAGTCAGGTTGAAGGAAATGTGTAAATCTCTTTCAGCTTTGCTTTGCCACGGTAAATGCAATGTGATATTTCCAGAATCCACTAGAATAGCATCAGTTTTGCCTCTGACAGCGTGATTACTCTTTTTCTTTTTTTTTTTCTTTTTTTTTTTTTTTTTTTTTTTTTATTGGACAAAAACACATAAA
>VZRN01003884.1:653625-697054 GCA_013397935.1 Dasyornis broadbenti
TTTTTTTTTTTTTAATTGACGAAAAACCATAAAAGGAGCTTTTAGGAGGAGCTTTTCCCAGTGTTAAGATCTCATTTTCTCAATCTCATTCACTGGCTGGTACCAAACTTCTGAAATTGTACATTTTTCTTCTCAAGCCATGCATGGATGTACATTCTGATCCTACTGTTAAATTTAATGGGAAAAAAAAAAATTTGACCCGACCATGTCAGCACATTTTTATGAGTAAAACCCCAGAGCCTCTTATTCGAACTCTTGGTAGCTTATGAGTTTATGTGCAGCTTTGGTGAGAGCTTTTATATAAGTGAATGTATTTTAAACCAGCATTTGTCAGAATTCTATATTATTACATTTTTCCAATTCTGTTGATTTATATGTAATCTTCTCATTTCCTCCCTCAGCCCTGTAAAAATGATCCTCACTGCTGTGCTGCTCATGCAGCAAAACCTGGCCAACTTCACTTCAAATGGCTGTTTGACTCTATCCTGACAGTGTCCACATGCCAAAAATTCTCTCAGTAATTATTTCTGTCTCCTAAATCTTCTTTCCCTGCTTTTCCCACTCCATGGAAACTCTTTCCTCACCTATATATGTGCCCTGTTTTAGCAGTTTCTTTCTCTCTTGTGGTTGCTCTCAGCCCTGTATACATTTTCTTTTCTTCTCTATAACAAGTTGCAGGTAACAAATACACCAGGAACCAAACTGCCATCCCTCATTCAGTTTTTTTTTTTTTTTTGGTGGGAAATTTCAAATGGAGGTCTCCAACCCCTAGGAAATAGTTCCTTATCATTGCCCTAAATCTGTTACATAGTTGGAGCCTATGAAACCAACTTGTTGCAATGAATTAACAGCTTAAATAAACTTATGTATGCTATGCATATTATTAATAATATTTTGAAATGAAAGTGCATTTTCATATTAAAACTAAAATGATGAAGATCTTTTAAACCTGTTTTATCAAAGTTGTTTTTCCCCCCAAAGTGTGGCCTCAAAAGTTACAAATTCTTTGTTTGAATTATAATCATGGAATCGTAGAATGATTTGGGTTGGAAGGGACCCCAAAAATCATCTAGTTTCAACACTCCTGTAGCGGGAAGGGTCACCTGACAAAATGTATTAATTTCTTTTATAAAGACTCTTAGTTCCATAGCATTTTTCTAGTTTTCATAATTCAAAACAAAAAATCCTTACCAAAGCTTTTGCCAAAATCCAGTAGGTGTTAGTTAAATAACATAACTCCTCTAAGTATCTTAAACCATCAATTTTAAAAATAATTGGCTTTTTTTCCCCCTACAGCTCTGTTTATTGCCATTAAATAAATTTATTTTATCTTCATACATTTCCGTTTCCCATATTTATTTGAATCCCTTCATCCCAATTCCTTTCCAAGAGCAGGGATTTACAGTTGAACACCTGCCTGAAATAAAGAGCAACTTTCCAAACAATATTTTAAAATATTTTCATCAGTCATAGAAATTAAGAAATTTATCTCTGAGTTCTCTGCTAGATCCAATGTGTCAGATTGTTCTTATTCTTATATAAGAGTCTTAAAAAAAATTCTGGTTTCCCAAACAGCTACACAGCTGCACTTCCCTCCACACCAGTCCTTGCCTTATCCCCTGGTCTTTGCCCAAAATTCCTACTGCAGAGCCTGGGTTATATTATTGCAATAGATGTTCTGGCTGCTCCCAGCCAACCTGGTTATTCCATTACGCTTTTTATCACAATCGTTTCCAGTGATCTGGGCTGACTCCGAGCGCCCAAGGGGATGTTTTCCCCAAACCCGCAATTCTCCTCGGTTTGCCGCTCCAGCTGCCAGGACCAAACCCCTGGCCACTCTTTGACTAGGCAGAACGTGGCTCTGTGCTCCTGATCTCTCTCCCCTGCCTGACCTAAATTCCACTGTACACCTGCCATCCTGCATTTGCTTAAATCTGGAACGGATTCCGGTTCTTGATGTTCTGCCAGTCTGGGGTTTTAACTCGGGGAGCTGGCTGGGCACGGGGATTCGTCTCTGCACTGACTTGCGGCCCTGCCCCAGGACTGCTGGGCACGTGCCTCTGAGCCAAAAAGCTCCAGGGATGGAGGGCACATCCCAGGGTGCAGCCGCGCTCCTCCTGCTGCTGCTCCTGCTTTGGGCTGGCACTCCCTGCCCGGGAAAGTCTGAGTGAGTAAAATCTGCTCAGTTGTGGATAAAAAATAAAATAAATAAATAAGCCCAAGGCCATGGAACAAACGCCTTCTGTAGAAGTCATATTTTAAAAAGTGTAGTTCAAAGTGAAAAGAACTTTCTTGGAGAAATGTGGTCACTGGCTCTACATTCACTTCCTTTCTGGAAGGGATTTATATCCTTATTGCGATTTTTTTCCTAATGCATGATGTAATCCATGTTTTTCTCTTACAAATAATAACATAAACATCACTCTATAACATACAAAGAATAACATAAACATTAATATATAGTTGGCACCATAAAGTACGTGTGCCACTGTTCTTGCCACCTTCAGGTGAAACTGTAGAATATTTTTTTAACATTTTGCAACTCAAATTGATCTATCCTTAGGGAAATTGGCCAGAAATCTGAAATGCCCAAAAATTGGTGAGCACTAGAATATTTTGATCCAAAGAACTTGATCAGAGCCACAGCTGAAATATGACTGGAAAAATCCACAGTATCCACCAGTCCTAGGTCAGCATGACACTGTTTTCCTCTAAAATAGGATTTTTTGGCATGTCCTTGGAGCTCTAGCACAGCTGAGCACGGATCAGCACTCCCAAACAAAGCAAAGCTCTCCTCTGCATTTTCACAAAACATCAGGACCAAAATGGGCCAGTTGATAAAGTGGAAATAATTCTGGACAGCTGGAGGTCCATGACAAAGGTGGAGCAACCTATTCTTGGAAATAGGCCCCTGAATTATGCCAGAATCTCATTTGGGAGTGTAAATCCTCGAGTGGATCTGAACAAGGGGATATGATCCTTCTGAGATGTCTAGAATTTGGAGACTTCTATTCTTGGAATACCTAAACCCCATCAATTTTCCCCATTTTGGTAAGAAAAATCCAGATACTCTCCAATATGAGATTTCATTTCACTAAAATCTACTCAAAGGTGCAAAGTGGGACAGTTTAATTAAAATCGGGACAATGGGAAGAGTTTCCAAGTAGCCAGAAATTTTTGTATGGCTCAAACCATATGAAACACATATGAAGTATCACTGCAACTTAAGTTCAAACAATGATGCAGCCAGAAAGAAAGGTCCTGATGGGAAAAACGGAGAAAGTTAGGACAGATAGTAAAATGAATTATTTGTTTCAGTGTGTCACCAGTAATTTTTCAGGTGACTCTAAACCTAAAATGCTTCCTTGTGTTTCATGAAGGTTGCGCTATATTCAAGAGTACGTCTTGATATCGTAGGTGGCACTGGAGACTGGAATTCAGTCGTCAGTGTCCCCATCTGAAATTTTCACTGTTGTCAAAAATAAAGAGACAAGGAAGCAAATTCTTCTCGCTTGTTTGCTGTTTGGGCAGGGAATTTGTCTTTGGCATGTGTGTGCAGTGCAAAGCTCCTCTGGGGTGTGACTGTCCCGCTAGTGCTGCCATTAATAACAATGTAAATAAGCTGTCAGCTGAATTCTTGAGTGATCCTGCCCTAAATCCTGGCCTTGATCTCTTCACCTTTCAAAGGCAATAAATACATTGATAAGCCATTTCAACTGGTCTCATTTAGCTTGTGCCATCAGACCCTTTAGCAGGTGAGGTACTGGAAGGGTCTGGGTCCCATCTCCTTTCCACAACGGCACAGACACTGGGGTAAAACACATCTGTGGGAAGAGAGGAACCTCTGGGATTAAACTGAGATGGTGAAATGGTTGGCATTAGGAAAATAGGGTGAGAATTGTCCCATTGTTAGATTTACTCTTGTAAATAATATTGGTTTAAACCCTTTGACTACTGTTTTGATACTCAGCCATGAGGCTACTTGGGCTGATATTTTCTTTTGGGTCTGTTTTACTTTCTTGTCCCATGTCCTCATGACCAAGCCAGGAGTGGTATTGGTTAGTCTGGTAACTTTAACCAATAACAAAATCTCTACTCTGTCCTAAACACTGCTTTTTCTCAGAAAATATTCTCAAAAATTTTGGTTTTCCTCCTTAAAATTTAAAAATTTCAAAACATCTTTAAAATCCAGAAAAAAAATCATCAGCTAAATTAACATTTTTAAAACTTCACCTATGGCACAAAGAGTCTAGACTGGATAAAGGATCTGGCCCATTGGTTTGGTTAATTCTGGTAAAATTTAAATAATGACAGTTCTCCCATTTGAGACTGTTTTCCAGATCACATTCCTGCCGATGGTCGTGAGGAGAGTTTGACAATGTCCAAGTCTTCCTGTTCCCACAGCTCAGGAGCACAGCAGGACTCACGGACAGCACCATGGCTTGCAAGCAAAGCTCCACCACAGGATGTCTTTTAAACCTGTCTTTTCCTTCGGAAATCCCAGAAAAAGTGATTTCTGCTAACTGACAAGGAGAAGCAGGGCCTCCACATTGCTGGGGTCTTTCCAGTCAAGTACCCAACTCCTCTGGGGCCTTTTAGCCTTGCAGCCTTAGAGACAACTAGAAAAAAAATCAATTACTGAATCAATGCCAAGTGGGAAAACGAGACAAAGAGCCTTCCAAGAGCACAAAAAACTGAGATGAGCGTGGAAAAAAAAAAAAAATAAACAAGAAGAATGGTAGTCCTACTTCATTCTGAAGTGGAGCTCACATAAAATAAATGCTGATGGGTTTGCTTTCCAAGTGGAACATGGGAGAGAGCGAGAGAGGAGATTGCAAAAGAAAAATCGTTTGTACATTAAATATCTGGAGAGAGCACTTCCAGTCATGCTGGAAACTCCAAAGTTTCCAAAGCATCCTGCAGCAGGCTGTACAAATGCCTAGGAGAGAGTAAAGGTGTCTTGGATCAGGCAGCACCCAATATGTTTATGCAGCCCTGATGGGAAGAGACATGTTTATTCAAGCTGCTTGCCAAAATTATATGTGCTAGAGGCTGCTAAGGAAGGGAAAGAATTTTTTATTTGTAACAATGCAATGTTATATATGAATAAGAAAACCCACCTAAGGAAAATGGATTCTAAGTAATTTCAAGCCGGGCTTTCACAAAGTGCAGACGGAACAGGGGAGAAGGAAAACAGGGTGGGGGACAGGAAAACGCGTTGAGTTGGATTCTTACCTCCCAGAAGCTCCACGGTGACTCAGTGTGGGCAGGACTTGGGCACCGGAATGGCTTGGGCTCCACTGAGGTGACACCACTGTCCCACCCTCCCTGTCTTCCCAACACCACCAGCTCCTCCATCCTCAAGTACCTGCTGTGCAATAGGGGCCAGTAAGCCGGACTAGCTGAACTCCAGGGATTTCTTCTTATGGTGATTCCGTAAATCAATGAACAGGCAGTCTGCAGGTATTATGGAAAATAATATCTACATTTTCCTCTAATGGAAAAAATACCAATATTACACCATTACTCCAAGATTGTGGCATCTCATCATTAAGTCCAAAAAATAACCAAAAACTCCACCACCAAAAACTCGATGGTGGGTGTTTGAAAAGTTGCAGAGCAATCCTTCTGCAGTGATTCTGAAAGGCACATTTTCTAGCCAGAGCCTACTTGCTCTGAACTTTGGAGCTGTATCTTGCTGGATTGAGCTGGATCTCACTATTGAAATGTGGCTCATGTGCAAGGGCCTCGTATAATCTGCCTCAAGGAATTATTGCTGCACTTAAAGCAAATTGTTTTGCAAGCGCAGGCTTTCTGTTTTGTAATAAATCTGGAGTTTCTTTGTCTTGCTTTATTTTGTTTCAGTGAACAACATCCACTCATTGTCTTCTCTTCCCCAGATGTTGGAATAATTATTGTTTTCAAAGCAAGAGGTTTTGTTTGATTAAGTGTAAATACACTTGTATAAATTTGCATACCTCAAAACACACACAAAGGCAGGGAGATGAGACAGCGAAGAGAAAATTAGGGGAGCAGATTAAAGGAGAAAAAGAAAGAAAATAGCAGCTTTCTGTCTGAGTCACTGCAGCTCTTCGAATTGCATTTGTGATGTTTTCAAGGGAGCATGAGACCCTGGTTCTCAAGGAGTACTTGGGAAGATCCAGTCATGTAGCAGAGGATTTTGTGGACACAGAGTCTGCATCCCTCTGTCTCCCTCACTTGGCTGCAGCCAGAGGCAAGCACAGAAGTAAGGTCTGCAGAGTCAGCCAAGTCTCTTTAATTTTTTAATTGAATGTGGAAATTCCCATAGATATTTTTTTAACATTAAAAAAAAAAAAAAAAAATCAAGTTTTAAACAGGACCATTTCAGCCACTTTCTTATCAAGCCAAACAACAATGCGGGGGTAAAAAATTTACCTCTACCCCAGCCAAAACCAGGGCAGGGTTTGGCTACTTTGTTTTTGCCCTTTTCCTAGAAATCCTCTCATGGAGTGATCCTAAATCCTTCAGCAGCAACCATCAGGGTGAAGGAGAAAGGGTTTTGATGCAGGCAGTGTCCAGATGTGCAGCTGTGGTGTGGGGAATTTACTGCTCCACACTTTGTACTTTATGGTGTGGAAGCTGAATTCTTTGGGTTTTTTTCCTTAGGCAAACAAAATGCTGCTTTGCTGTTCTTATACCAGCAGTTCCTGGAGTTTTCCTCCCTCTGGAAAAGCCCAGGCACCTCAGCTTCGATTCTTGTGAGCCAGCTCTTGGCTCCCTGCTCAAGCAATGTATTTGTTTGATGCTGTGACTCAGTAAAAATATAAAATGCAATAAAATCTTCAAAATATTTAATAGAGTGGATCTTTAGAGTGGAAGTTTTATAGGCAGAGATCTTGGGAGCTTTTCACCCTGTGGCTTCACTGAAATACTTTGTAACTGAAGAAATTTAAAAACAAATCTATCAAAGGATTTAGTTTTCCATGATTTAAGCATCGTTTTAAAGAACATTTAGCACTTATTAGCTTTGTGCTTTGTGTAAATGCATTAGCTGTTGCCAATATTATTTAATCTGGACCTGCATTGACTTGTATTTACCATCTGTTCCTTAAATGGAACCTCTGTAACAGGTCATGTTTAACATTAGATTAATGAAGAAAAATGGGCCTGCAATTACATCTTGTAGTAAACTGTTGTCTCAGCTCTACCTTAGTGTCATTTACAGCAGGTGGGGAATGGCAAGGGATTTTGTCATGGTGCCTCAGCAGACAAAGTGGGTCACGCCAGGCCCTCTGCAAGGTCACCCTCTGAGCCTGTCAGGATTATCTGCTGGGATAAGCTGGTCCTATTTCCAGGGTGAGGAAAATTCAGCAGAATAGGGCATACTGGAATGAGGAATATTTGTCCTGCAAGGGGGAAGTCTACTGGTAAGTCAGTATTTTCAGGTGAGGTGTTTATTAGGATTTTTCAATTTGAAATAGCTGCCTTGGGAAGGTTTTAGCGAAGAAGTCAATGTGTCCTCTACATTTGTACAGAACAGGGCACCCCAAACTCATGACCCCTGAATCTGTGGCTGCTTCCAAGGAATTTTGTCTCAGGAGTCACCGTCCCCAGTGCACAGATGAGGCTCCTTGAAGACTAGCACGTCACATTAAGAAGGAAAAGCCTGGTTCATGCGTTGTTTGGAAATTTCTTCCGTGCCTCCTAGAGAACATACAAACAAAAAGAAAGTAAAAACATACAAAAGAATATTCCAAGAAAATATTGCAATGAAATAAAATGACAAAGAACTTCCTCTGTTTGGATCAGCAAATACAAAGAAAACCTCTACAAACAAACTTCTTTCAGCAAGGATATGAGTGAAGTTCACAGCGCGGGTCATGAGATCCTGGGCCATTGCTTCCATTTTGGGAGGAATTACTGGCAGGAATTCCTCCCAGCCCTGGTGAAGGCTGTGGTGTGTGGAGCAACACCCACCACCCCTGTGTCTGCTGGCTGCAGTCTCTTCAGGAGAAACCAAGCCAGTGTAGAAGTTGGAACTCCTCAGGAATAAATAGGAAAGGTCTGTAATTTTAGGGGTTGCTCGTGCAGCACAGACTCTGCCATGTCCAGGTCACACTCCAACCCTGACTCCAGGCCATCAGCTGGGCCTCTGGTGGTCATTGTGCAATCAGCTGAGGGTCACTGCCCCGTGCCCAGCATGTCCAGCGTGTCCAGCAGCCTCAGCACGAGGGTCAGCGCAGCTGCCGGGCTCGAGTCCATCTGGGAGCTCTTGCTTTATGCCCACGGTATTTCCCCCGTGTTTAATATCCTCTAACTGACTGATTTAATCATGGAGCTCTAGCCAAGATTACATAATTACTGAACACTCTATTCCTGAATTCCTTGTAGCGGGATCTAGCAAAAAACCAGAGTTTTCTCTCAACCTTTCCTCAGGTGATATTGCTTTGAATGATGCATGGGAGAAAGTGTCTGTGCCCACCGTGTGCTGTCTCAATGATCACAACCATTAAAATGCAGAGGAGATTTTCCCCCTTGAACTACCTTCAGGGAAAGGTATTCTGTTTTTACCAGTTTAGCTGAAAAATGGAAAATAGACATTCAAACCCAAATTTAACAAAAAGGACACAAGCAGTGTCTCTCAGTGCCTTCTGTGTAAACTTGTGAGCATTTTCTATATGAAGGTGTCTGAACAATTATTTGATTTCTTTGCATATTTAATTGGAAGTGCTTTTCTTCTTCCAGCCATTTTTGAGTCTCATAGCTGTGACCACAATAATGTCCTATTTCTTCATCAAGGCTGGTGTTTCACTACAGCTCTCTGAAACAGAAGACTGAAAATCAGGGAGAACCTAGCAAATGTCAAAAGAGGGAATTAAGCAGCTAAAAATGCTCAGAACAACGTCTTTTAATTTCTCTCTCTCTCTCTTTTTTTCTTAAAGTCATTTAGGGAAGATCCATACTCCAACATTATTAGCAGGAACACACAAAGGGCCTGTTGAACCTGGAACTTTTAAAATCTGCATATTTTATTATAGAAAATGAAATGTTTGAGTGTTTGCTTTCTTACCTGTTTGGGGTTTGTATGGTTTGTTTTGGTTTTTGGGGGGTTGTGGTGTTTTATTGTTTTGTTTTGTTTGTTTGTTTTTAATTTATTTAAAGTCACAGTTGTCATTGTGATCCTTCCCTTAATTTTGCCTGGGGGGAACTGGCACCACAAGCATTGTGAGCATTTGTTCCTGAACAAAAGAGATGAAAATTACAAACTTTTCAAAAAGTTGCTTTAGAAACAGTTTCTAATGGTTAGCTTCAAATCCTGGGCCTGCTAGCCAAGAACATGGATGCTGTTTTAATTGAGTGGAAATATCTAATTTTAACAGATGAAATAAATGGAGCTAGGCATGTAATAAGGGCACTGTTCAGTATAAATGCAGCAGAGATGGTCCAACAAAGATTACCTAATGAGCATCAGCTTCCCTGCTCTAGTTACGGACTGAAAACAAACAGCTCCCAAAATTCTGCATGAGTAACAGGCCCTCAGGAAATGCCCAAACCCAAAATTTCAAACATCAATCTCCAGTGCAGAAAATTTAATCTTTTATTTACCAGCACTGATCCTACCAGGGACTCCTTGTAAGAGTATCAAGGAATCAGACAGCCTCGTTTTTCACCGTCTTGAAAGCAAGTGAGGACGGCCACGAGAGCACTTCCAGATGTTAAATGAACCCGCTGCATTTCACAGATTCAGGGATTTCTTTTTAAGACCATTTATAGAAGTTTGGAAAGAGCACAGGGTATCATGTTATTGAAAGTTAGGGAGGAGCATTTTATTTTTGCAACAAATTAAAGACATGGCTTAGGTTTTTTTGCAATCGCTACTAACATCTGTACTCTAAAAAGGAAGTAGCTCTGGGTACCCATAACTAAATACATCCTTACCATCATATTCATGGATTTGCACCAAAGAATGTGTCCTAAACTCAGCTGTAGCAAGGCATCCAAACATTCAGCTGGGCCTGATGTTACCGAGAAGTTCACAGAATTTGTAACTTCTGAGGCTGCCGTGTTCAGTGCAACAGATTTTGTGATTCCTTTAAGTATTAATTGCCAAACAGCAGCAAGAATGAAATAATGACTTCTCCTAAGCTTTGCAGAAAAGGGATGCCTCTGTGCAGCTGAGGGGGAGCTTGCTGAGCTCACAGAGCCGGTCTGGAGCAGCAGCCAGGATGTTTTGGTGGGATGCTTCACACAGCGTTTCTGTCTCATGCAGGATGGAGGGGTGTGTACAAGTGGTAAAAGGGAGAGAGGAGCACTAGGAATATGCACACATTAAAACAGGAGTATCCCCATAAAGGATGGAGTTGAGTTAATTCCTTTACTCTGAAGCTGGATTTAGGTCGATGAGAATTTGGAAAGAATGACCAGGATATTTAACAATTAACATGGCCTGCATTTTGCATTAACAGGCTGTCAATAAGCCAAGCCAGCTTGGTAGCTTAGAGCTTGCCTAGTTCTGAGTAACTTCTCTCTTTTATGCAAACATTAACTCACTCCTGGCACGCTCTGCTCTCACAAGTACCGCCATGGCACAGATCAGATGGACATGGAAGAGATTTAGCAAATCAAGTTCTACTGAAGATCATAGGTGTGCAGGCAGCAGCAATGTGCTTGCCAAAGCCAACAAACCAGGGAAAAAATCAAAAATAAACCCTCACCTGCTGAGTTACCTGTTGTGGAGCAGAAAGGCCTTACAAAATGAGGGCCTTGTTGCCCTTGTAAAATCTTTGCTCACTTCGGCTACTTTGGCTAACCAGAAAAGCATTCTGGGAATGGCTCCGCTAGACTAGAGATGAAAAACAAGTTCCAGAACTGGGAAACAATTGTCAGAACCAAGAAGTGCTCACAGCGTGGGGCTGGTGGTTGGTTACACCTGATGGCGTGTTCCTGTCGTGGTTTATGGGGGTTGGTTAAACACATCTGTTGTGCCTCACAAGTCTGGAAACTCATAACAAAGTAACAGTTTAAGAACTCTGGATTTCTGCAATAAAATGTCTTCGCTTATCACCATCTTGTGGAGTCCATGCCATTGTTACCCAGAACCACAGTCCTACTGAGGGACAAAGAGCTTCTATGGCAACGGGCAAGCGACCAGGAGCCGGAATGATCCCTCTGTGAGATGGTTCCATGGAATCATTGTGGCTGTTCCAAGCACCCTCTGCCTCATGGAGCTGGTGACTGGATAATAAAGTCATCCCCAGGTCCTGCTCTATAAATTATCCTCGTTAGGTGATGAAAGCAGCTGCCTTGTTAATGCTCATCTCAGTTCTGTTCTACGGGAGCAAAGGTTGGTGCGGGTGCTCACAATGAGATCAGTAAATCAGAGAGATCAGTAAATCAAAGCCTCATGTGCAGCAGGCTGAAGATGCATCTGAAGCTGAGATTTAGTTCCTTTCTTTTCCTCTCTTTTCCCCATGAAAACTTTAATTAAAACAGCCTTCTCTCATCCCACCTGGGTACGAGTCCAGCCTTACAGCTTCGGCGTTTGCGCTGCCTTCATGGCAGAAACAGGAGTCTCTCCTGAAACTTTAGATAATTTGTGACCTTTTGGAAGCTCTGAAACAAACACAGGGATGGAAATTTACCATTTTGGTTATTAATAACTCTGCAAAAAAATTAAATTGTGCTGAAAAAAAATGACAACACCTGTTCTTGCCTTCCAGGTGGTTGGAACGACGTTGCTGAGCTTCGGGGATTAAGGGAAGAACATTTTTTGCTTGATGCAGTTTGATACAGAATCTCTAGGGATTCCAAAAGCTGCACAAAAACATGGGGTGGGGGGACAGGAAATAAATACTTTTAAAGGAAATAAAATCAGTCAGGCCATCTTTATCCTTTTCCACTGAAACAAGAAAGCATACAAGTAGGCCTAGTTGTTTTTTTTTTTTTTTTTACACAGAATATTATTAGTGGAAGTGGTTTTCCAGCCAAGTATTAATCTTGTTTTAGGAGACAGAAATCAACATTATTTATAGGACAGAGTGCATAGACCCTTATTTTATAGCTTCTGACATCTAGAAGGGCAGCTGCTACTGGGAAGGGCACTGCAGGACTCAAAGGAATCCATCAGACCTTCTCAGAATTTGCAAAGTCAAGCCAAGCAGGTTGATTATAAAGAAAGGAATTTTATCACCCAAATTCATTCAGTTCACCTGTGAGAGCAGCATCTGCTCAGCAGACACGTAAACAGTCTCTACACTGTGAAGTTTTTACCCAGTGTGAGTGCAATCCTTCAGCTGAGACACAAGAGCCCCTCCTGAATGGGAAATGTTACTTTCTCATCAGCGTGGTGGGAATTTGGCATCCTGCTCCCCCAAACAATATGAAAAATCTCAACCTGAGACTCACTCAGATATAAATCCCCAACTATTTCCCATGATGGAAAGCCTTGGAGATCCCAGCAGATGAAGCGGAAGGACCATCACTGTAGCCAGTCAATGATGCGAGCACAGAAGTTAATTAACGCAGTGCTTTAATTGAGAGGAGTTTCACACCACAAAGTGGTGCACAAGGGAAAGCTGTGGGCTTTCCTCCTGCGAAGGGAAAACAGCTCTGGAATTAAACAGATAGGCTCAGGCTCCTTGCCACAGTAAATCTCTCCTAAATCCTTTCACCCCACTCCAAGGGTGGGAGTGGGAGGTGCAGGACACGGTAGGGTTAGCCAAGACTTCCATTGCTCCCGAGAGAACTGGGATTGCTACAGCTGCTAAAACGAGGAGTAGGATTTATGGTGCATGTTTGGAATAGCACTTGTGTTAAGTAATATATACTACTTAAATTATAATTCTTTTTCTCTAGTATATATGGCAGGGTTATACCATTTCTGGAGTAAGAAAAAAAAAACAAACCACACTTCAGCTGTTTCAGACAAATTCACACAAAATTTCTGCATCGTGTCTGCGATGCTGTCCCACTGCATTTGCAGTGTTAGTTGTGTCTGAGGTTTCTGGCTGATCTCTTGTTTACCCTTTAGATAACAATGCCAGGCACTTCCTAAAGTTGCTCTGCATCCAGTAAGGAGTCGATGGGAATTTGCTGATTTACAGCAGCTGTGACTTCATGCAGGAATTTAGTGGAAAGATTGCATGTTTCTTGTAGTGGAAAAAATAATCTCAGTGTTGGAGATGATTTTTTATTATTCGGTAGTCTGTCTGTATATAGGTCCTGTTGCTCTTTACATTTTTAAGAGACTCCAGGTGACTTAAGGGGTAAAAAGTCCCTCTGTCCCTCCAGGAAAAGCCATGGGAGTCTGCTAGTATGTTCTCCCTAGAAATGTTTCTAAAATAATGGATTAAGTGACACAGAATCCATCTGTGAATTCAAGTTATAAACTTATAGCTGTCTTTGTGTAAGTCAGGTTATTTATACCAAGTTTAATATAGCCATGGTTTCAATCACTGTTATTTTAACATATTTTATTTAAAAATTAAAGAATGTCTCAGGTTGCCTGCCAGCTGTATCACAGCCACATCAGTTATTGTGCAAGAGATCAGTCATTCAAATTCAGTGCATGACAAAGTGTAGGAAAAAGAAATATTCCCACAAATGCAAACATTATGAGGAAAGTGCTTTAAATGTTGTGAGCCACAGAGTCAGCTGGCTGTTTTAACTGAGACGTTCACTTCTCTCCCCATGTTTATAAATAGCATTATGAAGGGTGTGTTTTATGCTCTAAACTACCCCAAGAACACAATTTAAATCTTCCACAATTCATGTGCTCATTTACATATCCTGAGAGAATATCATGCTAACGTTCAGATTGGGAAGCCTGTGAAATCCCAGATTGCCTCGATGGAAACAATTATGATGAAAGCAAAGCAAGAGCAAGCCTGACTTCCAATGTCGTGGGTGACTCAAGAAGTCCCAGAGCTCCACCATGCACCAGAGCACGAACTTCCACCTTGCTCTCTCAAGGAAGAGCTTGTGGGTAAAAAATGAACCCGTGCCTTGGTTTCCGTGACAGGTCAATTTGGTTTTAGCGTAGCACTGCTGGGCAGTTACCTTCCAGGCTGATCAGGAGAGACAGAAATAAATAGCGAGGGAGAAGAAGGAGACACAATCCAATTAGTCAGGCGGGAGGTGATGTCAAAGGCAAGTTTCAATTACAGTGAGATTATTCACCGTGATCGCGTTAGCCAAAGATAAATACACTCAGTCTAATGCCAGACATGCAAATGCTCTCAGTCTGGCCCTAGACATGCTAATTAAAGCCTGTGTTGAGGAGTCACTATAACCCAGTGTCAGGCACACAGTGCCCAGGGGAACCAGTCAGAGCCGTTCACTGGAGCTGGGGCGCTCACAGCGGCAAAGCCAACGCAGTTTTCTCCCTGTTCCTACAACCCTGAGGGGTCACACGAGGGATGAGCCAGGAGCTGGCCAGGCCTTTTTTGCCTGGGAATGGTCCCTGTGCATGAATCAGGGGAGGAGTGGACACAAGGCTGTGGTCAGTCTGGAAATAGCACAGAATCCCAGCATGGTTTGGGTTGGAAGGAGCAGGGACACCTTTCACTGTCCCAGGTTGCTCCAAGCCCTGTCCAACCCGGCCTGGGACAACTCCAGGGATCCAGGGGCAGCCACAGCTCCTCTGGGCACCCTGTGCCAGGACCTCCCCACCCTCACAGGGAAGAATTTCAGTCACACAAAACACAAGTAATACAGAAATCTGAGAACACTACCAACTAAACTGGATCCACTGATTTAAATTGTGAGCGTCTATTTCTCCCATTGCTCCTTGAAGCTTATTTCTCCTCTATTTGAGAACAGTTAAACAACTGACTAAATCATCATCAACCAAACACCTAAATATTTTATGAAGACTTCATGATTCTCCTTTTTTGCTGATCTCTAAGAATTCCCTTCATATGGTACGCTGCTATAGCTGTGCAAAATTATATATAAAACCAATTGAAGGCCTAATGAGCTCACATAAGCAGCTTCAGTAAATTGGTGTTGAAAAGGACATTTGTGAGATTGAGACAAAATAAAAAATGTTGAGATCTGAAAGATGTCATTTAGGTCCTATCTAAAACATAGGAACTTTGCTGACATAATTTCACTGGTTAGGAAGTTAGAAAATAAATTCATACTTAACTAGCAAATCTCAATTGAATCACAACCTAAAATCAGTGCAATGATTGCATAAAAGCAAAGTTTTTGGCAGCTTGTATCCTTTGGGGATCCTGTATAGAGGGATGTTATTCTGCCATTTTAAATTCCATCTCTCCCAACAACACTGTGGATACAGCTGCCTGTCCTAAGGTTGCAGGAAAATACAGAGAAATGGTTTTTAAAGTGATATCAGTCAATGTTGTTATGGGTTGGGGAGTTAGAATTGATGGACAATTTTGTCTTGTTTTGTCAATAGATGATGCATCTTTTCTTTTTAATAAAGAGAAAGGAATATAGTAGCACAGAGGGATTCTAGATGATTTCGTCTCTTTGTAAGGAGTTTTATTCCTTGTATTTGTTATGCAATACCAAAATGAAAAACACCAAATATCTGTTCCCAGGTTCCATTTTCCCCTTAGAAAACAATCTAACACAAAGTGAACCCTTTCTTCTTGACACAATTCCTCTTCAAGAATGTGATCTCCTTAGAGCAGACAAAGAGGATTCTTTCCAGTTCCTACGAACAGAGGCTCTCTTTGTTTCAGGGATGTCTCCATGTTACTATTTATATCTATTTTAGAGTCCTAAACAAATATCAGCACGCCACATAAATTAAGAAGATTAAATAGGGGCAGCAGTAAAAAACACAAGCCGGGCTTAACCCCGGTGTAAAGGATGAATTAAGCACAGTGACATCAAACAGGAGCAGGAAACCTGGAGAAGCAGTAGGTGATTACTGCCTCTTAATTTATGAGCAGGATTAGAGTGTGAACGCCTGAGGAGGCACACAGGATAGAAAAGGCGCTGCTCTCTGCAGAATGGTTGTGGAACGCGAGACAAGGGCATCCTCTGCCTGCCCATCTCCCTGCAAACACTCATCTCTGGCCATGGGAAGCCTAAAGAATTCTGGTGCTTCAAAAGCTTTTTCCTCCATTCCAGAGTAATGAGAAATTCAGCCCTCCCAATAAATCACACCGAGCTGCCCCTTTTGTTCAGCACTGAGCTCCCTTGTTCCTCTCTTGAATATTAACTCCAGCCCCACGGGGCATTGCCACACCGAGCACCGAGGGCTTCCAACCTGCGCCCCATCGGCCCCAGAGCTGACCAAGGTGCAGTGGAAGCTGTGCCTGGCTGATCCTGGGCCGTGGTGATTTTCCTCTGGGCTGTTGGAGCTGTATCCAGTGATGGATGGGATCCAGCCTGACCTCCTTCCAGCCTGCCTCAGCAGCTCCCCTCTTGCTGTGGTCCCTCTGACATTTCTGGGTTTGAATACAGCAAGTACAGCCAGACTGTTTGCTCTTTCCTCTCCCAAAAAAGATTAAAGCATGAATGAGGGGAGGCTGATCATTTAAAGGCAGGGCATATCTGTGATGTGTTGAGGCCCACCAGAACACCAGGAATTTGAGATTATCTTTACAGAGCTTTCTACAGCCCAGGGTTTCAAAGGAACCCTCCATGAGAACTGTTGCAAGGAACGGTCACAGCTCTATCACTGGAAGACATGTGCACATCTTTTTTTAAACCTATTTTGTTTTAGTAAATAATCACCCACTTTTGAGACACAAGTTGTCTCTTGAAACTTTCAGGTCTTGCAGGTCCTAAGGGAAACCTCCTGGTAATTGCTCGCACAAAGTTCTAAAGGCAGAAGCAATTTTGGCATTTCTGTGGCTGTAGTTGGCTCCAAACGAAACATTCTCATATGAGAAAGTGAAAAGTGTCACACAGATTCTTTGCCTTGATCAAGAACGATGATAGCTGCTTTGCTTCTATTCTGGCAATGTGTTATATTCTATTTAAACCACATTTTTACCTGTTAATTGCAAAGGACATTGTTTTATTTTGTTTTTCTTTCTTTTGGATTCTCCTTATTGAAGCTTCTGGGAGTACTTCAGGAAACAAAGAAAAACCGATTTTTCCATTTATTCATATAATCCTTCAGTTTTCAACAACGCATTCAGACCAGTAACTGAAGTGTTTTGTTTGACCACACCAAATTCATGCATTCTGATAAACTACTGCACATATCTTACTCTTGTCTCAGCATGCCTGGAACAGAATATGTAAAAATATCCTTAAAAGAGGGGAAAGTCACAGCAAGAGGGAAAAAACAGGGGGAAGATAGAAGTGACATATTAGAAATGAAAAATGCTACTAAAAAGAAATGTATCTATCCTTGGCACAAATAAGAGGCTTCTTTTTCTTTGCCAAAGTCAAGTCAGATTACTTTTCAGAGACATGCAAACCTCAAAGTTTTGCCTGGAGGAGATCCTGAAAGAGAATTTGAGGAAGGCTCATTCCAATTCCTGCTATTCGATCCACAAAGGAGAAGCACTGCTGGCATTGGCTCAGCACACCCTGGGATGCTCTTGGCCTGACATCCTTGGAAGAGGAGAAGAATTGCTGGTGGGGAAAAGGCGAGTGGTTCCCAGTGAGCCCAGACACAGAACCAGCCTTCACCGGCAGCACACACAATCCTCTGTGAGGTTAGCTGCCTATTTTGCATCGGTGTTGCTGTCATCTTGAGTATTTTTTCTTATTTTTCCACCTCTCATTCCCTATCAGGATCCTTTCACACATTTGATAACAAACATGATCAGTCTAACACAACAAAACCACCGGTTTCTGTGCAAAAAGCTAGAAATGACCTTTTCTTTCCTAAGTCCCCATTCCAGTAGCAGCAGGAGAGGCTTTGGACTGCAGTGGGATGTGTTTTGTTTGCTCGACATTCCAGCACTTGACTGTGTGACACCAGCGAAGATGGAAAGGATGCTTTTGGCACCTGCATACTTGGATCATGCTACAGCTTGCCAGGAGGAAAGGAACAAAACCTGAGCCTGCAGGGACATCCTGTAGTAATGGCCCATTAATCCAAAAAGAGCAATCACTTACCTGTCAGGCTGAAAGAATTTAGACAACATTTTAAATAGCTTCTCTGCCTGTCTGTGGCATAATGAGCACAAATCTGCCATTTTCCGCAGTCTGCTAAATCAAGAGAGCACGGGAGCAGCCACTTCACTTTGAGGATTTTGTTAACACAACTTTAGAGCTCTTTAAGCAAAGCAGATTTCCCCAGAGCACATCCCCTGGAACATTTTCTCCTCCCTGACAGTGCGGATCTTTGTCATGCCGCTGCTACAACTTGATAAAAATTTGTAGAGTCTAAAGAGACAAAGGAATTCTTTGATATCCTTATTTATGTTTATTATGTTTTTATAATTATTATTCTTTCCTGGTTTGCCTCTGCCGTGGTGTAGAGCACCAGCTGCAACCCTGCCTGTGGGCACATCATCCCAGGAGCAACAGCAGGACAAGAACAATGTCCTGTGACTGCTGGGACATTGAATTTGCCTCTGCCAGCTGAGAGATCAGCCCTTGGGCTGAGAATTCAGGACACAGACACACACAGCTCTGCACCCCTTTCTGCAGCATAACAGAAGGGGGGCAGGCTACCTGAGGGAGCCAACTTTGAGAAGAAAAATTCTACGATTCCTGCAGGACCCTGAAAATACTTGAGCAAATCACAAAAGATGACCTGAACCCATGGCCCAGAATGGGAGACAGGCATTTACCCTGCCTTTTCTTTCTTATAATGAAATATCAATATAGACCCACAAAAGCCATTTTCTCAAGTCAAAAGAAAACTTCAAATGATCAGCCATCTGATCCGTTTTTTTAGACCTATCAAAATCACAGGTTTTGTAAATGTCTCAGCTTCAGGTCATCTCTTCAGGCTTTTTAATTTTGTATTTTTTATATTATTCAAATAAAGGGAGATTTTAATTTTTTTCTCCTGAGAAAACAGAGGAAAAACAGTAGAAGCTCAAAGATGTGTGTTCAGTGTTCTGTGAAAAGCAAACTTGTAAAAATTGCAACCTACTTATTACCTTGCAATTATTTTTCAATCCAGCCTATCCAGTTCAGCACTGAAAGGACGGGTTTGCTCCTGATTGTCACTGAGAGCTCAGTAAAGGTAAAGCCTGATATTTTCTGGGTCATGCTCTCTCAAAAGATCTTGTAAAGAGAATTTTGAAAAGTGTCACTCACAGTATGCGAGCCAGAACCCCATTTACCTTCCACTTGCACAGGACTGAGAAAGCCCCAGAAAGAGCAGCAATGGGGTTATTTAAAGACCAAAGCGAACAGATCTGAGCGCAAGTAGGTGCAGGAAACAGATCAAGATGTCTCTGGATTGTGCCAGGGGAGATTCAGACTGGATATTAGGAAAAATCTCTTCACGGGAAGGGTTGTCCAGCCCTGGCACAGCTGCCCAGGGCAGTGGTGGAATCGCCACCCATGGAGCGATTTAGGAGCTCTCTAGATGCGGCACTTGGGGACGTGGTTTGGTGGTGGCCTTGGCAATGCAGGGGAAATAATTGCACTCAGTGATCTTACAGATATTTTTTATTCTTTCCACCAGGTGTTTGCTTAAGCCTGTAAAGATTCAGATCGGCTTCAGCCAGCTCAGGGCAGGGGTGGATTTTTGTCTGTCCCATAAACTTTTATTGTTGGGGGACATGACTACACCATGTGTTTGTGGGCAAATAGAACCAGTTCCACACCTCTCCCAGATTCTCTGCAGTTGTTTTTTCCCTTA
This sequence comes from Dasyornis broadbenti, assembly GCA_013397935.1. Classification (NCBI taxonomy): domain Eukaryota; kingdom Metazoa; phylum Chordata; class Aves; order Passeriformes; family Dasyornithidae; genus Dasyornis; species Dasyornis broadbenti. The sequence continues at coordinate 673,367 of VZRN01003884.1, forward strand.
GAATTGCTCCCACACCAACCACGGCTTCACAGCCTCCAGTTTGCTCGGAGCAGGGGCAGAGAAGGGCCTGGTAAAATATCATGCAAATACGTGCTGGATCCTGCAGCCAGAGTCCAGGGAAAGCCTTCTGACAAAACCAACACCCTCTGTGGTCTGAGAGCTCCACAGCTCCAAGCTGTGCTCCTGTCATGGCAGCAGACCGCTGCTGGGATGGGTTTTATAGGGATGCAGCGCCATTAACAACCAGCACCGTACGCGGCCGTGGCATTTTCCTAAGGTGTTACAGATGGAGAGGAACAAAATCAAACTTTCTCCTAGCACTGAACCCCCTTTGTGGGCACAGGGCTCCCTCAGTGTGAGGCCATTTATTCTAATTTACTGTGCTCTTGGCTGTGTTCATGAGGATCAGGACACCCAGGGAGAAGGGGCTGTTTTCCTTTAATTTCTCCCAAAGCCTTGGGCTGCAGCAGGGGCTCCCCTGCCTCGCCAAGCGTGCTGTTCCTCATGGCAGCTCATCAGCTGGGAAGGTGTCAGCCACGCTACAACCCAGCAGCAAGTTTATAAAGAAATGGAGAGGGAATAAGAAATTAAAAGACCTAATCTGGAAGAAATGTGTGTGTTACTTCTGTTACTGAAACACTGGAGGCAGGCCAAAACACAGACGAAAGAATAATATGACCTCTAGAAAATTCTGAATAACTTTAGAAGCTAGACCTATTTAAACTTCCAAAGGTGACCTGCCACTTTTTTGACCTAATATAGAGTGAAATGTACAAAATAAAAATCTGATACTAGAGGATTGAACAAAAAAAAAGCATATTAAACAAAGACGTGCTATGACTGAAAGACTGGAAGCTGAAGCCACATAAATTCAAAGTGGAAAATGGGTGATGACTTTTCCTCGGTAGCAGTCAGTCACTGCAAGAACTTCTCATGCATGGTTTCCCCATCACTTAAAATTTTTAAACAAAAGCGGATGTCTTTCTAAAGCATATCCTTTTGTGGAATAACGCAGTCTGCCCTGGATTACATAGGAAGTCAAATATTCCCCTCTGGCCTTAATCTAGGAATGGTTATACTCCTGTTATATAAAGTTACTTGTTCCTATGGAACGAGATTGTCTCCCCTCCACTCAAGGTGATATTTTCAAGACAGCAAATGAGACCAGACAAGGTGTGTCTGACAAAAATATGCTGTTAGCTTGACATCTGTGAATGCCAGCTGCACCTGGGGGGTTCTTGGCAAGTAAATCCTGAGACAGAGCACCCCAGGTAAGCAGCCAGTGCTGTGTCACCCCCATGGGTGCAGGCGTGCCCTCCTGGGCTGCTCTGGAGGGGACAGCCACCACCTTGGCCCTTTTCCTAGTCCTTGTGCTCCCCAGAGACGATGGGGATGTGATTTTCACTCACCCTACGGTGGCTGGTGGGTGCCCATCTCCTTTGCCCAAACAAAACACGACCAATAAATAAACGGGTGCGTTGTCCTCCTGCCTCACAGATGTGGTTGCGACAGCTCTGCAGAGAACTCGCAGGTGGGCTTTGGGCTCCTGTCCGGTCCCACTGCAGACACTCCCACGCAAACAGGGCTTGCAGGTGTTTCCCACATCTTTGCGGCCTCTCCTTTTGAGGAGCATCTTGCCCGCCGCTTAGAAAAGCACGGCCTGGCAGGGCTGGTTGTTTGCCCACCCACCCCGAGCCCGGGGGTGTTTTACGGGGTTTGGAAAGGCCGTGGGCACAACGGGAGGCTTTGAGCAGCGAGGTTCCCTCCGGAGCGGGGAGAGGTGACCCGGGGATGTGGTCACATTTCTCAGCCCCACCTCCCTTTGCAGGAGCTCTGCTGTAATGCTTGGCACTGCTGCTCTCCCACCTGCGTCCCCTCAGCCTCGCAGCAGACAACTGCACAAGCCCAGCCTGTCTGCAGCTAATTGCTCTTGTAAAGCAGAGGCAGCTCACCCCAGCATCACACACGGCGTCCTATTAAGCGCCTCATGATACCTAAAATTCAGACGAATGAAAGAAAATTTCCTAAAACACTTCTGTGGTCACAGGCTGTGGAGTTGACATGAATTTCCTAGGTTATGAGTGTATAGTTCCTATAACTTTTTGGAAAAACCTTGATTTATTTTCATTTTGTTTCCGTAATAATTACTAATACCCCATGAAGCAGTGAAATAAAAGCAGCAATGAAAGCAGGGCACAGGAAAACAGACTCAAAATACTTCCAGCCTGATGTAGACGGAGGCTGTACACAATTTTCTTCTCAATTTTTATTGTGATCTAATAATTAATGTGGACTTTCAAAGCGTTCTGGAAGTCAGAGGATTATACTGGACAGTGCTAATCTACTTCACTCTGTTAATTTTATTATAGGAGCAGCGTAAGATTAGTTTTCTTCTTCAAGGTATGGTTTAGAAACCACTGGGAGTTATTTGGATGCTGCTTTCCAAACTCTGGGCTTTCACTTTTCAATATCGTCATTCACCGAGTAGGCCAGCACTTGCCAAATCCTAGCCCATTCCTTTAGAAGCAGTGCCCAAAACAGACAGGGCCTCACTCACACCTAATTGCTTTTGGAAAATAAACATTTTACTTCATATTTCCAGCGCTCTGCCTGACAACATGGTAGGTCCTCCGCTCCTCATGCATGGAGAGAGATTAACGAGGACTTGAGAAGCCGCCCCCTCCCCAGAAACCAGCCACAAATGGATGGGAAGAGCTACCTGGTGCTACCTCTTTGCCTAAACTAGACAATCAGCTTGGCAGAGGATCCCAACTTTGAAACAGTTAATGGCTCATGCAATAAATCCTACCTCTGCTGCGAGGATTAAAAAGTTTCTTTTCACAGAAAAGTTTTGGACCAGTAACTGCAGAAGTACCAGGCTCCTCCTGACCTTCAGCAATTCTCTGCAGTTTGCATAGGACAGAAATCTGCACATTTTTTCCCTCATTGCCTGCTAGACAAAAAGGAAGTCTTTATATTTTTGGCACAATAGCTGCCTTGAAGTGAACATCTTTGTGGCCAAATGCTCTGTAGAGCACTTTCCTGCTATTCTGTGCAAAAATTCTGTGTAATTCACTTCCAGTTGGGTTAATTCTAAGCAGCATTGAGACCTCAGAATGATGATTTTTAGTGCACTGATGTGTTATGCATAGGAGCCCTAAATTCCCTGGGTTTTATGATTTCCAGTGTTGTAGTGGTAATAATAGAAATTTCAGAAGAGCAGCTCTAAGCAGACAAAATCCTTCCAGCCATAATGGATTGGTCAAGGCAGTGACCACAGACTAATGAGCCTAGTCTATATTCCTGAAATCAGGCTGCTAATTAGATATATTTCCTTAATTACATTATGTACTGGAAAGGTAAAGTTCTTATGCATTTTAGTGGTTTGTGTCCCCTCAGATAATACCTTGTATAATTTCTCTTAGTGGATTTCCCCTCAAAAAAGAATATATGCTGATAGATAAATGAATAACATTCTGTTTTCCAATCCCTCTCACTCACTTTTCCCCCTGGATACCTTGGTCTTCATACCACAGGTACTCGGGCAGTTTTCATCTTGCTTTTATTTTCATTTCTTTTTCCCTCAGGCATGGTAAGTGTTTTAAAGATGAGATACACTGCCCTAGCCCCTTATTTAGAAGATTTTAAAATGTACTTTTTACAAAGCACAGGCCAGCTTGCATTTGAAATAATTGCCCTTAAACAAGGCCAGCACATTCCACCTCCTTTTGCATTCATTGTTAATGAAATTTTGGACGGGCAGGGAGAAATGTTGAGCTAGGAACAGGAGGTCTGTGTTAAGGAAAGGGGGAGATGGAAAAGGAATGAAGCAAAAATGTAGGAACATAAGAGGGTTGCAGTAAGGACATAGTAGATAAGAGGGGGGAAATACAAGAAATTTCTTCAATATGTTAAAATATATCAACATATCTCCATAAAAGAGATACAGAGCCATTGGATGGCTCATAAATTTGCAGCTATGTTCAAATTTTGGTAAAAACTATATTGTTTAAATAACTATAGAACTAGAGAAACTATATTCTCTAATACCACTGTAATCAGCACAAATGGAACTTCATGTTCAGGTGTGAGAAACTCTGAATATAATTATAAAGATATAAAGAACAGCGAAACTGAAATGTGGGTTCATGTTTATCACTGCTAGAGAGTAACATCATTTGGAGGTTGTTAGCCTGAAATAAAGTTATTCCATGTAATGTTACCGCAGACAACTTCACTCTTTTGCAATTGGGCTTAAATTTCACCAAAGTCTTTGGTACGGACACCGGATTTGGCTCTCAAATGTTAAGCCCATAAGTGAAATACTTTTAAAATAAGTTTTTGAAACAGCTGGGACAGAAAAAGATGACCTGTACTCAGACAGTATAAAATCAAATAGAATTGTGTTCACAGGTAGAATCCTTTCTCTTTTCCCAGAGACTTTTAAACTTGTTCTCTCTATAGCATTACTGCCCAGTCACCCAAATAATGTCAGCTTTGAAAACCGAATAATTAATAAACCCAAGCCCACTGGTCTTTCAAAGCCTTTTAACTTTTTGAAGAATACATAACCCACTAAGTGCTCTGCAGAATGATGTTGCACTCAGGTTTAAGGGGAACTGGAGCAACACTTTGCCTTTTCCCCACTTCCCAGCTTCAGGAAAACACTGGCAGGATCTGCAGCCTCTCACCCTCCCACGAGCTCTGGCCTCCTCAGCAAATTCTTGCTGCTGTCTTGTCTTCAGGGGAAGCCTTAGAAGTGCAGGCTTATCTCAGTGATTTAAACACAGCTACCTAAGGATGTGATGGATTTCCTTTCTTTGCAGCCTTCCAGTCAGGAGCAGATGGATATCTCGGGGACATGTTATAGCTCAAAGGGAGAGAGGTGCCTGATGCAGAAATTACTGCAGAGTCTGCTGGGTCAGACTCCCAGCCCTGGGTTATGTGGGAGGTCAGGCAAGGTGAGCTGGCTCTTCCAAGCAGAGCATCTGCACTGTAAATCTCAAAGATGTCTGCAGAAGTAAGACAGGCACAAGGAATTTAATGGAAAGCATTTACTTCTTCTCTTTGTCTGAGCTGTAACCCAAGTTTTTGCCTTTCCACCACATCATTTAAAAAGGAAATTAATTTCCCTGCTTGCTAGTTTTACTGAAATTATTTAAAGCTATTTCTCAGCTACCACTTACTGGAGCATAAAAAATTTCTGAACCCCAAAGCTCTCTCATTTCAACACTTCCCTCCAAAAGGAGCTCCACCTGAAATAAAATTAATTTCTCTACCTTTCAACTCAGAACTCCCTATTCAGCTTTAATTGTAACCCTAGGGAAGAGGATTTCCCTCTCCTTTTCCTTCATGTCTCTTATGTCATGCTTCTTGTGTCCCAACATCTTCTGAACGCCAGCAAGGACAGCACGTGCCACATTTAACTTCTGTAAAAGGCTCTGTGGAGGAAAAGGAGGCACAGAGCAGCCTGGACCCCACTGTGCGGTCATTTCTGGGCTTGGGGAAGCTCAAAAAGAGAAGGAAACAACTCTAGAAAAACAAGACTCCGGCTTTGTAACAAAACGAGCCCAGGAAGTGCCAGGTTACCACGACATGGAAACAGCTGAAAACCGGTAAAAGAGCTGACACTTGCAGTGTGGAGAAAAGAGCTCACCCCAAATACAGTGCTGGGGGGAACTGGAGCCGTGTAACTCTAAACAGGAATGGGACCAGGCTGGTTACTGCTAAAATAAAACTGCGGTGCAGAACTGGCAGAGCTGTGAGCTGAGCGAGCCTCGGTGGGGTGGCAGCAGCTGCCCAGATTTCTGAGCACGGGGCCTTTATGAGCTGAGCACTTCAATGAGCACGTTTTCTTTAGTATTTATTTTCACAGTCAGACTGATCTCACGTCCCAGGAACGAAACCCTGGCATGGAGGTGGCGTATCTGCTGGTTAGTGTCAACAGTTGATGTGCAACCACAGAGCAAACAGGATTTCATATTGTGGTAAAAGCTAAGTTACTATTTGTTTTAATTCTGTTTTCTTTGTGTTAGGTAGAGTAAATAGTCAAAGGATTCCATTTTTACTTGAAAAGAGAAAAGAAAACCCTAATAACCCTAATTCTACAAGCTGAAGAAAAATGTTATGGTATCTACCTAGTAATGAATAGGTTGAAATTTCCTGTGCAGAAGATATCATAATAAAAGACCCTAGTGATCTGCACAGTGCTGAACTGTTAAGGAGGGGAAGAACACACTTAGCTGTGAATGAACTACCCTGCAGCAGAACGAAAATCCTCCCTGACTCAAACATAGGCAAGGCCAGATTAAGTTATCACACCAAGCAGGTTCAGCGAGCTGTCTAAATCTCAGCAACAACAGAAACTCTGCCCTGGGTGAGCAACTCAGTCCATCCCCGTGCTTGATCACATGGATGATCACACGAGATCACGTTTCAAACCATGATGTCCCAGCTTTGGGAAGAGCTGGGCAGTTTCTGTAAGGTGGTGGTGCTCAGAACCAGCACGGCTGAGGCCTAGGCTCAAAAATGCGGTGATTAATGACACAAAATGCGGTGATTAACGACACAAAATGCGGTGATTAATGACACAAAATGCAGTGATTAATGGCACCCACCCCTGGCACAGCACTCCTGGAACACCTGGGACACATCCCACCCTGGCAGGGAAATGGAACTGGTGACCTAACAGCCTTTTCCACCTCTAGCTCTGGGGTTTTATGGATTGTCAGTCACACCTAGGGGTGATATCGCTATAAAACCCCAGCCATGCAGGAAAGCTGGCAGGGCAGCGCTGTAGTTTTAGGCTTAGCTGTGTCTGAAAGACTGAGGGGAGGTAGAAGACTTAAGGATTGGTGTTGACAGATGCTCTCAGATATATGCAAAACAAGATCCAGTTACACAGACAGCAAACTCACCTGCAAGTTTGGGCTGCAGGACAGATGCAACTGAAAAAAAAAATAAATAAAGGAAAAAGAAAAATAAAGCAAATTCCCTATAAACAGCACTTGTACAGAGGGCAGACTGACACAAAGGTGGTCAAAAGGTTGGCAGAGATTTCTCTGTGTTGCAGGAGGTCCCCAGGGCAAGGCAAGGGAGCCCAGGCAGACTCTGTGCCCACTGCCGGCTCTCAGTTCAGCGGAAGAAATTGAACATGGGTTATCCTTGTCACCTACATGGCCACCCCGACCCTGGGGCAGAGCTCACTCTTTAGTGCTTGGTTCTGCGTGAGAAACCTTCTTTGTTTCAAGCACAATAAGTCTGATAAAGCAGGAAAAACTTGCACGGAACAGAAAGGCAGAATTGTTTGAACCTCCCCCTCCAAAATCCTGTGACAGGAAAACAAAATGCTGGAAACCAGGTCTTCGAATTGCACACCAATACCCTAAACCTGTGACTGCCCCTCACCTCACTGCATAATCGAGCAGCTTTATGCTGTATCTGGGTGGCATGGCACGGGTGCTTTGTGGCACGGCGGATGCAGTTGTTTCAAATGTTGCCGTAGACAAGGGCCACTCAAACCGCAGAGCTGCAACGCAGAGCTGCTGGGGCACTTTAAATGAGATTTCAGCCCAGGTGCCTCTCCACCGTGTTCTCATGTTGGGAACGTGTGTTCAGGGCTGACATGGCTTTCCCAGGTGTTTTCTGCTGGGACAGAGTGTGGAGTGAGCAGTTAATCACGAGTGCGTTCGAGTGTCCTGAGGTCCTTGGGTGAAAGCTGTTACAGACATTGAAAAAGTGTTTAATAAGCAGAGCCCCATGGCCTGAGTGCAGTCTGGGTTCACAGGAGTTCACACACCTCTGAAGAGGTTCAGGCCAAAACATAAGGAGAAGCTGCAGCTTCAGGGGCTGCACCTTGCTGGGACTCGCTCCTAGGAAAATCCATGAAAATTGTGTCCAAACTGCCCTTTGAGTGACCCAGGCAGTGCCCTTGAGATGCAAACAGATCTCAGAAGGTGCCCAGAGAAACTCCCCTTCAGATCCCCACCCAGGGATCTCTCCAGCTCCAGCTTTTCATTCTCTTTGAGAGGGGAGTGCGTCCAGAATTTCCAGGATCATGGCTGCAGCACTAGGTTCCTGCTGAATATCACTGCTCTTACAAGCTGCACATACAAAGTTAGAGTTGCTCACAGCTGACAAAAAAAAAAAAAAAAAATCACAGCTTATAAATAATTACATCACTTATAAATCACTTATATCACTCACAAATAATTTTTTGGTGAGAATACATGTAATGACCATCCTCATGAGAAATCAGTTTGGGGCTTTCAACTCTCTGGAAGTGCATTGGCAAGTCAAAATGCCTTTTTCTGCCTCATTTGCATTATGTTCTCGTAAAAGGAAACTGGACATATGAAGGCATTTTTCCACTGGAGAAGGAGTGAGGATGAGGAGTTTGTCTCACTCTCTCTCTTTTTTAATCTGAGCGGGGAACAAATTCAGCAGGTCCTTCTCACAAGTACAGACTGGATTTGGGTTGGAAGGGACCTTAGACCTTATCCTGTTCCATCATGGCACTGGGCTGGCTGGGTTTTTTTTTTTTTTCCTACATAAACCTATTAAGTATTAAGAGAAGTTAATCATTAGCTGCTTGGTTGTACATTGAGACTCCCTGCTTTGTCTCTCAGCGTTATTAAATGCCTTCTGCTTTGAAATGCCACATAAAAGAGATAGATGCCCTTTCTCTAAAAGCCAGGCTTCCCGTCAAGCTATGCCCCATATTAGTTCAGCCACAAAGAGCCCTCCTTGTTTAAATACAGAAGCCCAGAGGCAGATAAGGGTAGGGCAGCCTGGCTGCTGTGCCAGGGCTGCCCTGATAAGGAGCTGCAGGGGCAGGGGAGCGTTCCCTGTGCGCCATCCCCACGGATGAGTTACGGCTGCAGACGAGCGGGCGGCACCGGAACAGATCCGGCTGAGGCCAGGGAGGCAAATGGTCCAATTGTGTCTGCGACAGCGTGGTGGAAGGCTGTTGGCATCTTGAGAGTGAGGTTAGAGTGGAAGCTGCTGCTTAAAACAGCTCCAGAAACAGCAAACTCCACCTGCTTAGCCTGAAAAAGAGGGTGGGTACCTGTGTGCTCCTATCCTTCCAGTTGGGTTTATCCTTCTAGCTGGGTTTATTCTTCCAGCTAGGTTTCTCCTTCTGGTTTGATTTCTCCTTCCAGACAACACTTGTGTTCAGAGAGCCTCAGGACTGCTTTCAGAAGCAATGCCATCTCCTCAAAAAACACACACACACGCAGAGCCCTAAACAAGAAATGAGTGAACAGAAAGGCAGAAAATCAGGGCTGAGCGAGAGAGCAAGCAAATCCCCTTCCCAAATCGGTAGGAAAAAAAATGATTTCTCCCCAGAGGAATGATAAACTGTATTTTTGCCTCGCAGCTTTTACAAGGCAAAAGTGTTGCTCTGGAGAATAAATGCCTGCTTTGTGTGACCCCCCTGGAAGCAGGAGGCAGTCAAGTCTGGGCTCAGCCAGTGTATAATCTATATTTACACGTCAAAATCCCCCCTTATTTAGGTTCTTGATTTACAGTCCCCAGATTTCATAAAAGTCAGTCATTCCTAGTGAAGGAATGCAGAGTAGATTTATAGGACCTGCATTAGGCCTTAAATCTTAATAGCATTTTTAAAGCATTTTTATGACTCATCCTAAGTAATGTTTTCCCTCTTTTTTTTCCAAGGCATTACTGTGTGAAACCGAATACAAATCCTCACCTTAAAAACAACCTCATTTTAACCAGCCATGCTGGCATCAACCCCACTGCAATGCCAGACCTTGCAGCAAGGTCCTTACAAGCCTCTGTTTTCAAGCATTCACGGCCTGAATGTAAAATGTGCTTTGCACCAAGGTTTGTCTGATAAGAGCTCAACCCGCATGAGCAGTGAATTTGTTTTCACCATCACAGTCAAAATAAAATAAATCTCTGGAGGCTGCTGTGAGGTAGATGAAGGTAAAGGGTCTGATTCTGTGCCTTCTCCCCCCGCACCAGGCTGCTCTTTGCTTTGAGAAGTCTGCTTGAAATATGTGTCAGCTCGGGTTCAGTGCAGTTTAGAGCAGAAATATCCCAAGGCCATCAATCACAGGCACAAAAATGCTGGTGGGGCTCGTGTGTTTGCATCCATGGATGGGCCCAGCCCTGCAGTGTTGGTTCTTAACCAGCCCTCTCAAGAGCTCTCAACCTTTAGACAGAAATTTAAATATTATCAAAGAAGTCAATGCTTCAGTGAACTGTCCTGAAGTGGATTTATAGGGAATCAGTTTCTTAAACAGGTTGTTAGGAAACCAAGCACACAAATTTTCCCCCAATTTTTTTGCCTTCAAGAGTCATAAACATATCAGAACCCATTTCATGGCTCTGGCCAAATTTCAATATCTTTATTTTATATTTTACCTTGAGATTTTAGCCTTCTCTTTATGATGAAGGAAATTTTAAAAAGGAAAAATTTGTTTGTTTGGTTTTTGGATTTCTTTAAAGAATATATTCTAACCTCTGGCTACTTAACCTGAAAGTGTTCAAAGGAAATGGAAAATATCTGTTATAGACCAGGTTATTACATGCTAGAGTAAGTATACATAAAATACTATCAATAGAGAAAGAAAAATAAGTTGGGAACAGCAAATATTTCCAGTAAATTATAAATATACTGTAGGATATCTTGAATAACATTTCAAAGAACTCAGAATATTCTCCCACTAAACCAAGTATTTGCTCTGGATCCAGTCTTGCAACCTTCAGTCATATAAGAGTCTCATCCATAGTCACTGAGTTTTGAAGGTAAAGACCACGCAGTCAAGTACATATTTATAAAGCCTGCTGTTATTCCCTTAAATGCTTTAAACTTAATATTTTCCATTTACAATAGCTTTGGATATGAAAAACAGTTTTTAAAATATCAGTCTCCATTCCAAGCTGGTCAAACTTCACAGATAAAAATCAATCATAAATGCAGCTCCCTGGTATATATTGAGATATTTCAATAGTCTTTGTCAAAGGGTATGAAATTTTGTGTAAGCAACAATTAAAATCAGTATACACTATGCATAGGAAAAAAACGTTAAAATAAACCATCACATTGTGACACTTTAAATTAAAAACACCTTCTCCTCAGGGAATGTATTAAATGGCCATAAAGTCTAACCTAATGACTGGTAGATATTGAAAAGCAAATAATATTTTGGATAGCTGCATGCTACTTGTAAATCCCCCCAAAGAGGTCAGCATCAACAAGTAAATAAACTCGGAATTCCAACCTCCTACATTCCCACAGACAAATAAACACTGATATTTGTATACAATCAGTTAAGCACAATCTAAGAGAAATAGAAATAAAGAAAGAGAAAAGCAAACCCTGGGGACTTATCAACAGAGCTGAAATTGCTCCCAGACATGCGGCATTAATAACACATACCTGCTTTAACAGGTATCAACAGGAGCTGTGATTATACAATATTCCGAGTTCTTGGCTTTGGTCAGCCGTGGTTAAACAGATGCTGGAATATTTGGATATGTGAGGAGAGGTGCTGGAACATCCTGTGGCTGTGTGCCAAGCACTCGAGCTCCGCGGGCTGCTCCTCCGGAGCATCCTTTTGCTGCTCTCACAGCTTTTTTCAGTGATTAAAGCTGGAACCTGAGTGCCGTTTGTGTCCTTTGCTGCATCTTTGAAACAAATAGGAAACAAATAGGAAATAAGTAGGAAACCTGTCCTGTGCTGTGCCCCATGGGTCCGCACCAGCAAGAATTCCTGACTGCTGTCTCCTAAAAGTGTCCAGCCAACAGACTCTTCCCAGAGATATCTTGCATCAGCTGGAATAGCTCCATCAGGACAGGTTGGATAAATACTCTCCCAAAACAGAGCGGGCAAGTGACAAAGTTCTGCCCCCAAAACCCAAAGGTGCACGTTCCTGCCTCTTCTCGGAAAGAGAATTGTCTCGAAGGCCACCCCTGCTCACATTTTCTCATGATTTCCAATATCTGGTGTCAAGTGCCTGACAGAAATCTCTCCCTGCTCAGCTCAGTGGAGCAGGCTGCCCCACGAGGCTGCGAGGCTCCATCCTTTGAGGTTTTCAAGGTTTCACACAGGAAGCCCTGGTGTGATCCCAGAGCTGACCCTCTCGGAGCAGAAGGTTGGACCAGAACTCTCCTGGGGTCCCTTCCAGCCTGAAAGGCCCCGGAGTACTCAGAAGTCATTCTCCCTCTCTCCCTTGTACGCCTTCTGCCCCAAAATCAAGCCTTCTCTAGGAATACTTTCATTTGGGCCTTAATATTTTCTTCAGGAAGCCTGCTGACACTAAATTAAAAGTCCAGTTTGAGAGGGAATTACGGCTTTATGAGCACTGTCAGCTATCTCACACTTCCACTGTTATTTCATTACTGTCACAATCCCTTTTCCCCCAAAGTGAGAGCTGCCAGCTCCAGCTTCCACATGACCATTGTAATGAAACACTTGATTTTCAAACTGTTCGTAGAAATCAGGAAATGTTTTTCACCCCCTGAACTTTCCAATGGCTCAGGAGTACAGTTTTCCCCTCTTAACAAAAGCTTTTAATAGCTCAGATGTGTGATCTGTGTGGAGGAGTTTATGGCTGAGCACGCTGGATGCCAATTGAAACTCAAAAGGCAACGTCTCTAAAGATAAACTAGAGAATGTCATTTGTATAGGCAGTGAAAACAAATTTTCAGATGTAAAACTAGAGTGCAAGAGACCATGAGATGCCAGTCACTTAACCTTCTGTCCTTGGACAATCCATCTGTGCTGCTCCCAGTCTATGTGTACCTGGGTTTCCTTAAAAATAAAACTTCTCTGGTATAGATTCCAAAATCTCCCTTAGAAAATTTTGATTCGAGAGGTAAGGACATTATAACATGCTCTGATGGTTTTGGGTTTTGCTGCTGTTACTTGAAATGTGTCCTTTTTTGCTCCATTTTCTATTTGTTCCCCTTCATGTGCACACCATGCAGTGAGAGCTTGGGCACCAGCTGACCTGGAGCTAAACAGATGTGATGACAATGCCGCCTCACTGCCTGCACATCTGGGGAAACCTCTTCCCTGACAGCCTGGGAGCTGTTCCTTGGGGTGTTGAGTCTCTTGGCCGCTCGGAGCTGAGCCCTCCTGGGGCAGGAGACGACCAGCACGGGCAGGCAGGGGCAGGCAGTCAGCCCCAGCCACAGAAACGCACAGAACCTGTCGGAGCAGGAGCTCCTGCTGCTCTGGGACGGCATTAGCTCACACATTCCTCTCTTGAAAGCTTCTGTTTAATGAGTGCACGCTGTGCATGCCTCCAAGCTAGCACTCCCTTTCTGGCTCCATCCAATTGGGAGTGGGAATAAACCACTTCAGAGGAAGCTTTTCTGCGGATGATGGGAGAGAGGTATTGGCCAATGCCCCGTGCTCCCAACCTTAACCTGCTGGCCCAGCGCTGGCTCAGGCTCTGGGGATGACCCTGGCCAGGCATGGCAAAGGTCTCCTGGGACATTCTGAGTCAGCAGAGGCACAGCAGGGCTTCCACCTGAGTCACCACCCCAGCTCCAGAGAGGCTGCGGGAGTCAGCAGGGAGGGATTCTCAACTGGGAGCCACAAGACAACGGGAATCCATTCTGCAATAGCTTGGAGAAGCCAAAGGTGGTGGATGCAGAGGGAAAGCAAATATCGTCAGAGGTTTAACAGCTTGGTGGCCAGGGGCTCACAGGGACCTCCAGGCTGCTGGCCTGACCCTGGTGTCCTCATCCACCGAGTTCCATCTGAGACATGACCATCCCAGCCTTAAAATCTATTTTTAGAATCAGGTGCTGAAGGAAACATGGAGAGATGGAGAAGGATTTTTACAAGAGCATGTAGTGACAGAACAAGGGGAAATGGTTTCAAACTGAAAGGGAGTAAGTTTAGATATTAAAAAAAAAATCCTTCTCTGTGAGGGCACTGAGGCCCTGGCACAGGTTGCCCAGAGAATCTGTGGCTGCCCCATCCCTGGAAGTGTCCAAGGTCAGGTTGGACAGGGCTTGCAACAACCTGGATTTTAAATTCGGGCTCAAAATGCTACCAGAGGAAAATTATAAGCAGCAACAATCCCCAACAAACTCAATTCTATAAAGTTCATCCATGACAATTACAATACGTTCTACTCACCTTTTTTTTATTATTATTAATACAATTCCACATACAACAGAAAAAAATGGAACTTAACAGAGGAAACCAGATCCAGTTTAGAACAAAGTGTTTTACTAAACGCAATCCTTGTATTTAACAAATATTAAAATAGGTGTCACTCACCTGTTGTGCATTTGAGTGTGCCTGTGAAGATGAATAGTTTAACTGTCTGCATTTAAACAAGAGCCTCGAGGGCTTCAGAGGGATAGTTAATCTGTGAACAGCAGATGCTGACGGTATTCATTGTGATACAAAACCATGTGCTCAAAAAAACTCCCCAGGCCCCACTGACACATCTACCTGGAAGTTTTTACCGCAAAATCATTTTGCTACTTATATGCCACAAAATTTGGGTGAATTTTGTGTGGTTTTTTTAACCTGACAACACCGGAATGATCAGGACCAGCACAGTTTTATGGGTATGAGTCCTCCCAACTACGTAATTTGCCTTGTCCTTTTTTAATTTTCAGTGAAATCCTGTTTCTGAGGAAACCAACCTGCTTTATGACCATTTGGAAGAGCCTGGCCAGCCTCCTCAGAAGATCTCTCCTGCTTTGGAGAGCTCCTCCGAGCTGCTAACGGGTCAGACGCAGCTCATACACTCGGAGACCGCTCACATCGTGTTTTGTGTTGTTGTGTTCTCTACCTCTGGGAAGCTCAGACAGGATTTTCAGAAACTGAGGTTTGAACACAATCAAACCTGCATTGAGGTCTCAGCCAGGCAGCAGTGAAATGGTGCCTTCGGGAAGGAGAGGGAAGGAGAGCGGCGAGAGGCTGGCAGAGCTCACACGGGGTTTTCGGCCAAGGTCTTTGGGAGAAATGGAATAACTCACACAAAGGCACCAGAAATGCTGGATTTCACTGCATTGTCTCAGCTCTGGGCTACAGAAACATCCTCAGCTCCACCTCAGCGTGGATGGCTACAAGCTGAAGCCAGGCCAGTTCCGTCTGGAAAGACTGCACTCGGGTTTTTAGCAGAAGTTGTAATTTTAAATGAGACTCTAAATCTGGGGAAGGCGTCTCAGAGCCGACCTCCTGCCTGGCCAGGGACAGGGGCAGACACGGGATCATGTGGCACCTTGGGAGACAAGCTGGCTTTCCTACCTCAGGAATTCATGTATATCAAATATGAATTTCATTTTTATCCTCTTCCACTGTCCAGAGATGTCAGAAATCAGTATAATTGCATAGACTGTCAAGACTCCCTGGGAATTACGTGTATTTTCTCTCTTTCGCTCTCATACAGAATCCATCTTTCCTCTGAATAATTACTGCCAGGGCTGAATCAGAGCCTGCCAAGGTTGCAGAAAAGAATCCAACCCTTTTCTACAAACATTCAAAGCAAATATGACTTCACTTTGCTGATTTTTTTTTTCTTAATTTTTTTTTTTTTTTTAACATCCACTGACATTTTGATTCTCTTTGAATGACTTGAATGGATTTAGGGAAGGCGTGGTACATAAGGGATCTTTGGGCAGACCCTCAGCTGGTGTACAATTGGCCTCAGAAAAGCACTGCTCACTTACATCCTGAAGATGCATCACAGTGAATTTGAAAAGCTCTCTTGGAGATTATTCACCTCCTGTGAATGCCACTGTTCCCAGCAGCTCTGTCATTTTAGGCATTTTAGCTGTTAAGTCAGAGGGCAGACAATGGGATGGGACAGAGCTCAAGCAATTAACTCTTCACTCGTTTTTATTGCTGAATCCTGAACTGGACTCCCACAGGGAACCTGTAAACTGTTAGTCAAAGAAAAAAGGGCAAAACTTTAAATAATTAAAAGTTTGGAAGAGAAAACTAAACAGCAGCCTATGATTTGCACACAGAAACTTTAAGAAAAACCCCACAAAACAAAATAAAACCAAAAGGACATTAATTGAACACTTTAATCCCAGCAAAGTATTCATTCTGAGATAATTACCTCCATAAAACCCTCTGACACTGACAAGAGAAATGTCTTCAAAAGTTGCATACGTAAGCAGCTTGGAACTTGAGAGAGGAGCTGGCAAGGACGAAATCCTACAGAGATGGGAAAAGAAGGGAAGATTTTGGAGGGAACTGAGCTCTTTCGGTGTTAAGTCGTTCCTCTGTGAAAGATGTTATCATTTATAAGAGACTGAAAGAGGAAAAGGATGGGGAAGGTTTGCCAGCAGAAAGCCAGATCCTCCTATAAATAAGAAAACTGTGGGTAAAAAAAGATCAATAGCCACAAACTGGACCTTGGAAAGCAGTTGAGACAAATGTCAGCAACACAAGGTGGTTAAAACTGAAATCACACAATTCCTCACTCATGCTGCACGAAGTGCTGCAATCTAAAAATCTCCCGCTGGGGTTCCTCTGTTCTTCCCACTTAAAATCCTTTCTGGATTCTGCACAGAATAGAGATTGTCACTGTCCTTTGCTCCAGTCGTGCTCATTTTGGCACTTGCCCAAGGATGACAGCGACTCTTGGAGCACAGCAGTGCTCAGTCCCCGCTCCGTAATCGCTGGGTTTGGTTTGTGTTCCTGGGAAACGACGCCTGCTTTGAACATGGACAAGCTTGGCTCATACCTTCAGTCACCCTCTCATCCTCTGGGTACTGGCTAAGAAGCTCTAGACTGACAGATAAATACCCTTGAAATGATTCCAAAGGCTCCTTTCCTCACCAGGAATGTTGTTAAAAGCCCCCAGAAAGTGGTGCCCGTCAGTCCTGTGTGTCCTGGGAAAACACTCCACTCCATGCCCATGGTTCTTTCCTACTGCTCAGTTATTCCTGTATAAGTTCAGATAAAGGTGGCTTTGGCAGGTTTTTCTTGAACATTCTATATGGCCAGGGGATATACTCATCAGCAACTCATTTTGCTGATGTGTTTTTAAATGTTTTTAACAGTTGTATAGTTAAACATCTTTATAACAAACAAAAATTTGAAACAAAACAGTTTGGCTGTTTTCCCCTTTTTCCTCATCAAGGGTGATTCTGTACTTTTGAAGTCACATAAATATTTGATATTCCGAGGGGTAGTCCTCTAAAAGTTACACTGAGTTACTCTGAAATATATTCTTTCTTTAATAAGGCCAGAAATCAGGCTGCTCATTTTCATGAGCCTTCTGGCCCTTCCAGCAGTCCAGGCTGAACCGTGGCATTTTCACTTAGCTGGGAATAAATCTGCCAAAAGGCATCTTTAGAAGTCCTCACCAACAGAGCAAGAGGCCATGAGAAATATATATTTTAGAAAGAAAATGAAATGGACTCCTTTAGAACAGATACTCCTGATCCATGAGGGCAAATGCAAGCACAAGAGGAGCCATCCCTGTGCCTGTCCTCCACCTAAAACTCCCCTGAGATGCACGCAGGGTTTGAACAAAACCGTGAGATGCACACAGGGCTTGAACAAAACCACGTCCTTTGCAGGGCTGGGCCTCGAGGACTGGCCCCACCATGGACTCTTGTCACTGGTTACAAAAATGAGATGCTTCTACCGAAAAGTCAATCCCTTTTCTGTGTTTGTTTCCAGCTGCATGTGCAGAGATTGCTTCCTGCTGAGCTAAACCTGCTCTGGGCTCAGAGTTATCTCAAGCAGAGCTTTAAGCACCACGGCAAGTGCGCACCGAAAGAGAAATCGCTCAGTTTGGTACCCCCTCAGAGGGGATGCTGTGAAGCTGATGGGAGTGTTTGAGCGCCTCATGCAAGAGTTATAAGCTTTAATAACTATAATAAGAGTTTATTCCAGCATATCTGTTGTCCAAACCACACCAGTGTCTCCGCCCAGCTGTGTTCCCAGTACTTTTCAGTTTACTTAAATATACGAAAATCATATAAAATTCACAGACAACAACTCGCTGCTCACCAGAGATCCATACCAGCAGGTGCTGAGGGTTACACCTTTGAAAACCATCAGAAAGAAATTTCCCTGTCATAAATTTTCCCTTCTTCTTTCTTCTTCCTACACACAGGCACAAAGGATGAGGTGCTGTGATCTCTGCTGGTGCCCAGAAATGCTGCCAGCAATTTACTGGGGATTATTGGCACCAGCATCCTCTGATCCCCAGGTTAATGCAGAAACAGTTTTCCTTCTGCTGCTCCAACACAGGACACACTTGGCAATTTCTGTGCGTGGATTGGATCTGCTCTCAGCACTCTCTAGGAAGCAAATCTCCCCTTTACTCTGATTAATCAAGAGGCAGTCCTTCAGCACAGAAGGAAACTGAACCAGACGACCACAACCAAGTTCTAAAGCGAACCCCACCTTTCCAGCAGCAGATGCAAAATGAAGTTTTAAATCAGGCTCATGAATGGATTTTCAAGCATTTCCTGCTTGCCAAATCAGAACAGATTTCAAGTGAGGCGTGACCTCGTGTTTAAAGATGACCTGAGCCCATACTTCTGTAAGAAAACTGGACACTTTCATGCCCCCCTTTCCCTTCCCAGCAGCCTGCAGCTATTTATAGCTGATGCTGCAATCCTGAGCTCATTCCTGCTCGGCTGGTGCCCGGGAGCTGCCACTCCTTCAGGACCGATTACAAGGAAAGGAAACACCGTCCCCTTCGGCTGAGGTGATCTCCCTGTGCCAGTGGCTGCTCCCGAACCTCTCCATTCGCTGAGCTCTGCTGCCCTCTCCTGCAGCAGCTGGAAACTCCCAGGATTTCGGTGAAACCACTCCTTATTAAAGCCGTTAATGGGGAGGTGTTTAAACCCCGAGGGGATGGGGCAGGAGGCTTAGGAGTCGGGAAAACTGGAGCTGAAAAGGGGAGGTGCTCATGACAGCTGATGGAGCACAGCGAGGGGCTAAACAATGATAATTCCAATAATGTTACAAATTATAATAACAACAATGCTAGTAGTGGTAATAATTATAATAAAAATAATAAGAACAATGGTAATTTAATAAATTAAATAATAATATAATCATTAAGGTTGGAAAAGAGATCCAGGATCAACAAGTCCAGCCCTTGACCGAACACCACCATGCCCATGAATCCATATGGTCTCCAAGCGCCACATCCGGTTTTTTGAGCACTTCCAGGGATGGTGACTCCACCACTTCACCGAGGATCCTGTTCCAGCGCTTAACCACTCTTTCAGTGAAGATTTTTGTAATATCTGACCCCAATGTCTTCTGGTTCAACTTGAGGCCATTCCCTCTCCTCCTGTCCCTGTTCCCAGGCGGCAGAGCCTGAACACCCCGGCTGCCCCCTCCCGTCAGGAGCTGTGCAGAGCCACAAGGCTCCCCCTGATCCCCCTTTGCCCCAGCCTGAGCCCTTTCCCAGCTCCCTCATCCACCCTTTGTAGGACTTACATTCCTGGAGTCATTTAAGATATTACCACAAAGCACTGGAGTTTCACAGAGACGCAAACATTTAAAAAGTTCATCAAACATGAAAATGTTGAGGAATGGGAAAGGGGAAAACGCGCTTTGCAAATAATCTTGTGGCCGAGGAATTTGCCTGCAAAGCAGTCAGAAAAGATAAACAGATGATTTCAGTTCAGTTCAAAGAATGTGCCTTGGCTTTTTGATGAGATGGTTGTGGCAGAAAATAAGAATAAACTCCGTCCACATTGGCTTAGTCCTACCGGGAGAAAAAGCTGCTACCAAGAAACCATCACATCCAGGTGATCTCTGACAAATTCCCTCCCTGCTCTCTTTCCATATTAGCGAGGCTTCTTTTCCTTGCAATGCATTAATCTGCCTTTCAGCTCCCTTTTAATCAAAGCCAGGCTTAACTTTGCAGTGGAAAAAGAAAGCAGATGCTGAGGTAAACCACAGAGCAGAACTGGGAGAAACAGTCAGAAAGAAAAGTCTCCTTGGCTTGATAAGGATTTAAGAACTATTTTTCTAGCGGGAAGGGAGAAAGGAAATGCTCCATTTTTGTTCCAGCTTGGAAAAATGGCTATGCCTGCATTTTTTTCCCAAATGTGGGAAGCAAGAGCTGCTTTGTGCAGTATTTTGCACATGGCAGCTCCTGTTTAGTTGGGGAACGTAGAAAAAGCAAAAAATCAATGCTGACAATTTCCGAATCAGTCCTCGCATTCTGGAAATGAATTATTTTTGGCAGTCAGGAATTAAGAAACAAGCAAACGAGTACTGAAAATCAGTCAGTTGTTCTAGGGAGAGATTTTAAACCAGAGCTCCATACACTATTGCCATTACTGTAGGTACCAGTCAAAATTCCAAACGCAAGAAATTATTGAAATAGAACATGGTAGGATAGAAATTACTCAGATACTTGGGGGGTTTCTTGTGTTGTTATTTTTTGTTTGTTTGTTTTGGCGGGGAGTTTTTTGTGTTGGTTTGCTTGTTCTGTTTTGGGTTTTGTTGTGGGGTTTTGGGGGGCGTTTTTTGTGTGTGTTTTGGGAATCTCTTTTTCATTTTAATGATTTCCAGCTACTGCTGGTACTTGCCAAGAACACCTGATTACACCACCCCCAGTGCAAACGATTGCACTGGTAACTTCAAACACAGATGCTGCAAGTCAAATTTTGTAATTCAGAACAAACCCCAAGCCCCTCCCTTCTTTCTTTCTCCCCAGAGGTCTCAAATCCAGGGTTTCCCATCTGCACAGGCAACCTGGAGCTCGTGAACGTGAGCTCCAAACCCTCACATCCATGTTCACCTCCCTGTGCCCCAGTCAGCTCTTGATGAGCCAGCCCAGGGAACTGCAGAATGTTGAGGACAACTATTATTATTTCTTCATAAAGCACGTTTTCCACTCCCAGAGATCCCCATTTGGACCCTTCAAACATTAGGGTCCGTTCCTGTAATAAATGTCCTCTTGTTCCCAAGGCAATTTTCTGCACAACAAAAGCGTTTGGTTACCAATCCACCAAGAAAGAAGTTCATTTAGGAGCCAGGAAGATAAGACCAAAAACTGGTCTTGAAAAACGACATCTGCAGCAGCAAATTTGCTGGTTTTCCCTAGCACAAGCAAATGCTGGAGCTGAAGCAACAGAAAAGAATCACACAGCGAATCCAGACGAGAGATACAGAGCTCTGGGGAAGCTCAGAAGTTCCTGGCCTTGCGGTTCCTGCAAGCTACATAAAACACCAAATGAATTTGCCTCTCATATAAAGCATTACTAGGGACAGAAATCAAAGAGGTAAAAAAAGGTGTGCGTGTAAAAGTTCACAAACATTCACAAACAATGCTGGAAAAAAGTATTTCCAAAGGGTCACCAAAATACACTATTATTCATGAGTCTGGACTTAAAAAGCAGGCAAGAATAAAAAAAAAAAAAAAGGTTTACTCAGTACAGCCATAACTATGAAACAAGTTTGAAAAAAATGACCGCACAAAGAAAAGCACAAAGATGACCTTTTTGCATCTGCACTCTGTTGCCTGTAGTTTTTTATTAGTTACAGCGAGTGAAATGAAAGCCAGACAAGCCTAATAAAACTCTATTATCTCCTGCTACACCAGAGTGAAAAGTAATGACACTGCATTTTTTAAAAAGCACCTGTTGGCACCTGTTTTGACCAATATATAATAATATTCTATATTCCCTGAATAAGGCTCTGGAAAGCAGCCACTGAGATGGAGTTTGCCAGGAGGAATCTCCCTGACCTGCAGCCACCCTTTGCCAAACGAAGTAGCTCTGACAATGACATGGGGGAAAAAGAAGTGTTTTCAACTTGGGGACGTGATTTCCAGACAGAAAACCTTTAAGCCAAAACAAAAAAGGTCAATCTGGAGAAGTATTTAACGGCCCTGCCTTCACCACCTGCTGAGTTTGGTCTGAGAGGCAACCCTGGCTTTCCCTGCAGCATCTGCTCCCCTCCCATCAGCCACAATTCCTTCTTTTGATGCTGCGTCCGCAGGAAAGGAGGAGGGGGAAGTTTAACCTGTGAAAGGGGACCAACAATTTCAACGAATCACATGGAAATAAAACTGGTATCACATTATGGTGATTGCTTCTCTAAGATTTTTAAGACTAAAATAAAACTTGAACTTGTCACTTAGCTGGTTCCTTTCTCTGGGAAAACACACTTCTCCTTGTCTTCCACAATTGCTATATCCGAGCCAGAAAGCCATTTAAATCTCAAAACAAAACAAAACAAAACAAAACAAAACAAAACAAAACAAAACAAAACAAAACAAAACAAAACAAAACAAAACAAAACAAAACAAAACAAAACAAAACAAAACAAAACAAAAAAAAAAAAAAAAAAAAACCAAAAAACACCCCACACTAATAACAAGTTAAACACAAAGATATTCTAGAATTTACAAAAAGTAAAATGAAAAGATGAAAATCTAGATGCTCTATTTCAGCCACATTTGCATGTTTTCTGCTTTTATTCTGCCAGAGCGCTTGGAATCGGATGGATGAGGTGCCAGCTGTAATTCCTCATGATTTGCCTATGACCTACACCTGGATGTGAAATTTTACCCTTTCCAGTATTTCCCATTTTTATTGGTCGTTCCATACTCAACTCATTACAACTTAATTTGTTTGGGTGGGCTGAGGAGATGAGAAAACAACAGAGAACAGGGCAGAGTTCTCCGTTACAGGAGGTTGGGAGCCTTCTGATAATCAATTCTTTAGATCAGGCTGCATTTATGCAGCACCCAGCCCCTTTTTGCTACTGTTAAAATGTGCAGGGAATCAGTTAAGTTGTCGTTTGACAGGATGCACTTTGGAAGCAGGGCTTAATTCACTACACATAATAAATACTTGTCAGAAAGCAGCATTTCTCAAAAGGTGGATGTTGTGCTTTGATTAAAGGAGAAAAACATGAGGGGGAGGGAGGGAGAGCACTTTGCACATGGACAGCGAAGTCTGACTGCGTCTGCTGCCAACCCCTTCCCATCCTTAGGGGAGCCAGGCTTCGGATCTGCAGAGAAAGTTTGCGCTGTCCTTCCACAGAAAAGAACTTCAGTGAGTCCAAATCCACCAGTCTGCTTCTAAAAAAAATTTACTTTCAGATTTTCAAGGCGTTTCTTTTCCCCTTGAGTCAACAGGAGTGGACAAACTCTGCTGTGCCTGCGGGGTAACTGAGATCGCAGCTACACAAAGCCATGTACAACGTGCCGCTAATTCGTGCCAGGGGGTATGGAGTTGGAAAAGAATTTGAATTGTCTTGGGAAATGAGCAGATATTGACTTTGCAATTTAATCTTTTAGTGCTACAGCCTTTGGAGAGGTGAGAACACAGCTCTGCTGAACCCCTCTGTGAATACTCTTGTATTAAAGCTGTCGCTTTGAAGCAAAATGCTTTTGCCTTGAGTATCTGCAAACACCTCATCAGCATCCACCTCTTGGTTTTGATTTGCCGTTCTCCCATCCCTACAAGCCTTTTAAACGCTCTTTCCACATCCTTATCTTTCCCCATCCTTATCTTTCTCCTTCCTTACCTTCAGTGTTTGAGTAGAAACCGAACACAACTCACTATTAGAAGTCTCAACTCAAAAGTCTCAGTGGCTCAGTATCGCTCTCATTGAAGAATTTTATGCCACTGCTTGGATCTATGGCTGTAAGTATTTTTACCCTGAACTCATTAATGAATGGTTCACATACATATCAAAGTCGTGATGAATTATTCTGAGAAAGTAATAAATAATTATTAAAA
>VZRN01003884.1:697142-733414 GCA_013397935.1 Dasyornis broadbenti
AAAAAAAAAAAACAAACGCCAGAGCCTACTCTTTTCCAAGCTATTATTATTCTGCTTCTCAGCAGCAATTACATTTTTAGTTGAGCTTTCAGAATACAATTTCGGGCAGCAAGTGATCACCCAAACCAAATCCATTTCCCATTAGAGGATCTGTGATTTTTCTTGTTTTCTGTCTCCAGAGTCAACTGCAGCAAAACACGATCCCTTGGATTATTCGCCCAGACACTCAACATAACACTCTGGGCCAGGTTTCTTGATGTATAATAAATGCCTCTCCCTGGCTGCAGTGTCTCTAAATTGGCAGACTGCATTTTAATGAAAGCAAGTGATAAATAATTTGCAATGTAGCGCTAATCATTTTTACACTGCAATCAAGTGTTTCATGCTGTCATTTCCCATAATTATTCCCCCTGAATCAATTCGATCTGTATGTGTGTACATATACACATCCTCACACCATTAAACTGAATTTTTGGAGAAATACTTCAGAAACTGAGCCAAGTTGGGCACTTTTAGACATTTGTTGATCAGTATGTTTAATTTACAGGCTGCCTTTATTGTGTAGCACATCACGATCCAATTAAAACTCTAATTAGGGCCTGGCTTTACTGAAGATAAGCTGAAACACCATTTTCTAGACTTCTCATTGACGGTTAGAATAAGTAAATCCATTATCATAAAACTGAAATAATTTGGACCTTTTTTAAGAATCACATCAGGAACTGAAAAGAAACAAGCCCATTTTTAAAATTCAGCACTGCCAAGAGTCCCGTGACAATATTTACCATAAGCTCCCCTCAGGTTGTAAAACCACCAGTGGAATGTGAGCACACAGATGCAGAGAGAAAATGCCTGTGGGACTGACTGAGCTCCAGAGATGAACAAATTTCAGATGCTTCACTGAACTGCAGACAACTCATGCATCCCTGTAGACTCAAACTTAGGCATTTTTCTTTTTGGTCATGGAAGCCCAACATTATTCATATAAAACAATGAGAGGGGGAACCAGCACTAGTTACGCTGCAAGATTTTCTCCAAGAAGTTCCTCATCTAGACAACCTAAATGCCCCAAATCCTCCTTATTTCCAAAGATCTTGGCCTCTTCCAGAAGAATCTTTAAACAGTTACTGAATACTCAGCTCTGATAATCAAACATCACAGTTAATTAACACCAGACTGGTGTTCAAAGACAAATGCACAAAGAATCTCTGTATATTGACTTGCAAACACAATTCCTACCATTTCCTCATTGCCTAGGGTGGTCAAACACAGGTTCCACAATTACGGCTTCACTGCTGACAGAAGCTTCAAAATGCGAAACCCAGAAAACACTACAGAGACTACAAAGCCCTGGAGCTACTTGCAGTGGTTTGAGGATTGAATTCCCAAAGGGATTTAAAAGGAGTTAAAATCATATTTACTGGAAACTAAAAAAAATTCATTCAGTTCACATTGTAGGTTCTGAGAGCAGAAAGGGGTTTTTCTTCATCGCTTATTTCTGTGCTTTTCAAAACTCATGATGTGCAGACCATGTCCTACTCTAATTTAACCTCTACAAATTTTCTGTAAGCTTGGGAATTAATACCACTCCAACCCAAACCAGTTTCATTAGAACTACTTGGAAAATGTGACTCAGATGCACAAAGGAAAATCACTTCCTCCATTAAACCCAGCCCTGAGCGTTGTTCCTCTCCAGAAGGCAAAATTACAACAGTTGCACAACCACCACTCAATTCCAGGGCAACAGATGATGGGTTTGTATTAAATCAAGACACACAGAGATTTTAAAAATACTTTTATTATTGTAATGAGACTGCGATATTATCTAAATAAACTTCTCAATCACTATTACACTCTATTTTCCTCATAAAGGTTCCAGTTGGGAATGCCACAAAGTATTCTGCAACCTGCACACTTACAAGTTTGTAGAAACATTCAGTATTAAAAGGCCTTTGCAATATGTTGGTTTTTTTAAAAACATCAGAGTTATAAATCCAAGTGTACACTAAAGTAGATTTATTCCAGACAAACAACTCTTGGTGACCTGACAAAGAACAAGTTTGGGTGTGCTCACAGTAACTCTGGGGTAGACTTGTCCACAAGTGCTGCTACAAAAGCAAGAGCAGGGATTGAGGAGAGTTGCAGTAATCAATGTGAGCCAGAATTTAGGCCACTGCTAGTAACAGTTAATTTTGATTAATTCTGTTGCTCACGTAACACTTAAGGCAAATTTCCTTGTATACTCATTTTCCCAAGCTAAAGCAACTACATAAGCACAGTTCACAATACACTGAACAAAAGGTATTTTATGGTGTGTGTAAGATGCGGCAAGAACAAATACAATACACTGCAGTTACAACTCTTCAGAATGATGGAACTCCCATTTTCCGTTTATATTCAAAAAAACTTGAAAAGTCTACCCTTTCCAATTTGATCAGAAATATTATTTGACTTGAAGCAAAAGTTTTCTGGCGCTGAAGATGTCCCAAAGCTGATGGAGTGCAGAATACATATCCACAAATCCTTGAACATAAGGAGAATCCAATGCATCATTACTGTAAGTAGACAAGCCATGAATTACATTCAAATGAGAGGTATTTTATAGGATTCTTTGCACTACAAAATACTAAACTTCAATAGCTCCAACAAGCTGGGAGAAAGAAGAATTTAGGCTTTTAGCCTAAATGCCACAATAAATGCTTCAACGTGCAAGGGCAATGTACCACCAGCATCCACTCCTCAGCTGTACAACTGCAGTGATACATAGAAGATGTACACCTGGCTTTAGAAACAACAATGCAAACATGTACTTAAATACTGAAATACTGGCACAAAAAATGAGCAACGAGGTTTTTGGTGGCATCCTTGGGTATCTGGACCATAAGATTTGTTAGCAGGAGAAGCATCTCATGAAAAAGCCGTTGTTTTGGCTTTGCACAATGCTTTTTTTCACTTACTGTTAACGAGACATTCAAACAAATGTGTCCTGACCTTGCTGCTCTGGAGGTACAACCTTCTCCCATCCTTTTGACAGGCAGAATTCAGGCCCCAAGGTGTGCAGGGAGTGCACAGTTAAAAATAAAATAGAATATAACAATACCTTGACTGAAAAAAGTGATGTTTCATGGATTTTTGGAATGTTAGGGGAGCAACATTTGTAAGTGAAGGTGTTAAAGACTCCATTCCAAACAGTTATGAAAATGACAATACAGTGAACTGATTTAAAGTAACAGTAATTTTAAACAATTGGACTGAGAAAACATGATGTTCCAGGAAAGAACTGTGTGCTTTGTGATCTATATTTATTTTTAAACATATTTATATTTTTACAGTACAGACTCAATCATTTACACATTTAAATACAACAGTATTGAAGTTCTATTAAGATTTGATTTCTAGAAGCAAATGGGCCAGACTTTTACACAGGTATGGAAGCCTTTCAGCACGTTTTAAAATTTGATTCCTGCTACAGTTGAAAAAGTGGAAACATTCTTGTATAATTTTATCATAAGCTTCTTTACCCTCTTGTGAAAGTGACGACAAATTTAACAAAAAGAAACACCACAGTTCTTAATCCCGACTTGGAACACATTTAACAGTGTTTGCTCCAATCACACAGATCAGCTATTACAGTAATTCAAGAGAAAAATGTATTTTCACACAGTGGAATCCCAGTCTGACAGACAACCTCATCAACATGGAATTCTCACTCCTGTGTCACCTCCTCCTTCGGCTGTTTGAGTTCAGCCAGCAGCTCTTTCCCACTTTCTCCTGCTTTCGAGGCAAAGAGAACAGCTCCCTCTTTAAAGCCCAGGAGCTTCAAGCTTCTGGCATAATCTGCATACACAGCATGGATCAATTTATGTAAACGAAGCATTAAGGAAAACACAAATGAATACCAAAATGAAAAAAAGCTCTGAATATTTTTTTTCCCCTTCTTACTCCTTGGCTCTCCCAAGGTGAAAATGCTGAACATTGCTGCCAATTGTGTTAATCCAGTATTTTTCAGCACAAATAAGGAGAAAAAACTTGCTTCAAATCCTTCTTTTGAACCCATATTAGTATTTATAAAGCAACATGCAGAGTGCAATAAACTAAAGCAGATACACTTCAGATATCCTTAAGTACCTACCACAATTCAATGGCATAACTTGCAACAGAAATTTTAATATCATGAAGATTTTTCTGTTAATTAGACCTGAAGTTATCTACATGACTTACTAGTGGCTTCTTTTATTTACAAGCTGACATCAGTGATGACTCCATAAAACAGGATCAGGTATTATTTACATATGCATTAGTATCTATTGCATGTAATACAAAAGTTTGAGCAAGTGATCAGACTTTGCAGAACACCAGGTCAGATGTGAAGATTTTAGTGAGCAAAGAGGATTTCAGAAAAAGGATATTTGTATCATCATTAACTTCAAATGCCCCGTACTTCAGACAAGCTTCTACAAATAAAGCTGCTCTATCAAAGTACCTCATACTGTTAAATGGAGAAAAAAAAAAAAAANNNNAAAAAAAAAAAAAAGAATAATTTGTTAGGATACAAACTAGAAAAGTATTCCAGGGCATTGCACCAAAACACTTGCACAGAGGCTTTCTAAAACTTGCACTCAAGAACTGACATTTGCTATGAATTTTTCTGAAAGATCAGGGCTGAAGTTACTCAGAAAAAAAACATAGATGCTATAAATCATTACTGCTTGGTCCATGGGTGCTGCCAATCCTAAAGCCTGCAGCAAAATGAAACGCAGCCCACAGGTTAAAATTAATTAAAGAAAAACACGCTAAAACAGAAACAGATGTCAGAAACAGTTCTGGACAAGAGAAAAGAGAGGCTGTGCTGTTTCACCTTTACCTGTGCAACATCTCTGCAACTTTTGTGAAGCAGCCAAGAGACAAGAGGACAAGAATGGCCTTGGATTTCTGGTTGACCTGCGGGGAGCAGAGGTGATCGACCCAACGCCGGAGCACATCCGCGCACTCCTCCGAGCTCAAACGGACCTGCAGGAGACAGCAGAGCCAGGGCTCAATGCCAGCTGCAGCTACAGAGAGCATTCTGCTTCTGCTTCCTTCTTTTCAGGGCAGAAGCAAAAGCATCTGAAATGATCTGTTTTTAATCAAAAGCACACATATCCCTTAAATTAATATGACACAAAGGAAAATTAGAAATATCCAGGTATAAAGATACTGCACGCGGGTCACTCCATTTTTACGTGTGATTAACATTATTTTAACCCCAAGTTTTTCTAAATGAAGAAGTTAGAAATCTCCATCTTTTACTGAAGACTTAAGGACAAAACATCTTTATTTTTCTTAATAGCAGGATTCACCCTTATAGAAAATCAAAGTACCATTTTTCCATTCTTTCTTCAGGAAACATAACAGAAACTTTACTTAAGAGATGCTGAAAAATCCTTATTGACTCCTGCCCATTTATAATGTGAATAATTAATGCTGCATCTGGGTAGTTTTGCTGTAATTATGTCTGCACACCAAAACAGAAGGTGATGAAAATTTATGTGGGTGGTACTAATTTTGAAATCAGCTCACACACTACATGGAGCTGAGCACAAAGTCACTACCCAGTTATTTATCCACGTCCAGGAGTGGTTTCTTGTAGCTTATTACCAGCTTTGTACTGCTGCAGCTATATGGACCTTCACAAACTACTGCTCAAAAATTTAAAAATTGAGCATTCCAACTGTTTTTAGGACCCAATCCTGCAATGTGGACAACGAGGGCAGACCTGTGTGGTGTGAAGGCCCAAGAACCTGTCAGCACCGACTGAATGGCTTGGTAAGACACGGAAAGAACGGATGATGGTATTTCTAATTGATGTTTCAGTTATTTAGAGAACTTCAGCACCCTCCTCAGCTTTCCTAAGAGCAGATGCTAAGCAGGTGGTTGGTGTTAGCAGGGTGGGAACTGAGGAACTGCACACCTTGGCAAGCCAGGCCGCACGGTTCCACTCGCCGTAGGTCTGCAGGTAGCGACAGGCGTCTGCGGCCTTGTCAATCAGGCACAGCAGCTGCACCCCCTCTGGAAGAGAAAAATGCACTCCACTTAGGAAGTTCAGGGAATAAAGAGTTGCTATCTAAGTGTGGAAAAGGATGTCCATATCCTCAGCATATCCTCTTTCATCATGAGAATGTTGAAACTGCTCTTCATAGAACCTGCATGCCAGGAGCTCAGTCCTGGGCCACACAAAGCTCTCATTTATCTTTGTTCTAAACACAAATTTAGGGGTTCAGAGGACTTCTCATCATAAGAGATAATCATCTCTGTAAATCAAATAAACAGATTTCATAGGTAATCCTTTATTTTAATTTAATGTTGTCCATAGTGTAATTATTAGCAGTGTACAGAGTGGAAAGTATTTCCTCCAGACAAGTACAGACTTTTAATTTTCTCTGCATGTCTAAGTACTTCACTTAGATGCTAAACAGCTCTTGCAATAAGCAAAATTAACGTGTACATGTAAGAAAACACGTATTTTGAAACTAGTTCTGAGCTGATAAGGAGACTAGGTCCATACTTCATGTTTTGTAACTTGACACCACATTTCAATCAATTCTTTATTTGGAAAAGTGGAAAATACATATTATGTGCTGAGCCTCTTTTTGTGCAAGCAACTGCTAAAAGATTTACTCCAGAAGTAACTTCTCCAGTGAAAATGAATCAAGAGAAGTTGAACTTTATAACTGAGTTACTGATCACTTTGGTGTTACCTACTCTGGGTAGTGCAATACAGCACATGCAACATGTAAGTTCTCTCTCAAGTGAGCAGGACTCACTCCTATTTCCACTGGCATCCTTAAAGATTATGAGAATTCCTGGTTTATAGACAAAGAAATATTTTACCTGCAAGCTTTCCATTGGCTATCATGTTGGTTGCCACCAGCTTGATGGTGCTTTGGGATGGTCCTGATGAGGTGACAGTGGTGACCAGGCAAGCTTTGAGTGAATCACAGTAATAATGGGCGTTCTCTGAACTGGTTTCCAGCAGCAGTTGCACTGCTCTGTCAGTCTGGCAAGAGAGAAAAAATGCAAATTTGGCCTCAGCATGCTCACTTTTGTTTAGAAGCCTTTCTATTTTTACCCTTCTTAAGACATGGAACAAACAACAATGAAAGTTATTCTAAAACAGGCTACAAAAATATCTCCAAGTCTAGTAATGATTAAAATTCTATTTCAATAAGGCACTTGTAATAAGGATAGCATTGAAAACCCATCATGAATTTAACATACTAAGAATGCAAAAACTCTGCACTGGGTTAATACAAGTAGGAAATAACAACTAGAGTTAAAAAAAGCTTTACTTGAATAGGCTAAATACACAAAACAGACAGGGAAGAAGAATAAAAAATTCAAATATTACCCACAAACCTGGCCCAAGAGAAGAAGCTGATCAGCACATTTCCTGGTATGATCATATGTTGATCTCTTCACTTCCTGGAGATTTACCCTTTCCAGCTGGAATTTCTGGACAAAGAAGGAAAAATATTTTAAATGTAAGCCTACCATAAGAAATAAAACCAGGCACTTAAAAGATATGTAAATATCTTGACAATTTTTTGGAACACCCTCTATTTTTAAGTACCAGGAATGTTTTAATCCAGACTGGTATGTTACTTTAAAAAGTGAAATATGTACAGGGAGGTGTTTATTGTGCTGATGACATTCTTATTAAATTTGGTTTTGAACTCTCTGACATACCTGGAAGTAAGAATTTTCACACAGTATGTCATAGCATATATCCAGAGGATTAACCAACTGTTCTTGAAGGACAACTGTGTCTGGTTTTGCAGGCTTCTCCTGGCATAAGCTGTGCAAATAGTGGGCAGCAACAGTCCAGAAATGCAGTTCAGATTCATCCCCATACAGCCTGAGAAGATACAAAGTAGGATGTGAAACAGGTTTGTATTTTTCCATGTGCCACATACAAATATCATACATTTGATTTTTCACAAAGACTATGCATTCTTGTGGGCACTGCAAGTACTCTGCATTACCAAAGGGAAACACTGCAGGAGAAGATTAAGGAATGACATTCAGCAAGGAAAGTTACAATAGCAATTAAACTCTGGGAATGTTCAGCATAGGAATATGTGGAAATGGATATTTATTATTAATTTATACTTAATCACTGATCTCCTCTTTCAACCACAAGTCACTAAATTTGAAAACCATCTCTGAATACAGACAGACTAAAATTAGCTCAGTTTAGGCAGAGGAACCACACAGAACAAATACATTTGAAATAAGCCCCAGGCCCTGCCCTGTTTGGACAGAACTATTGTGAAATTCTGAATGACATTTTGGGGCATGAACAACTAAATGTAAATGTGGCTACCAGAACCGCAATTGTGAAACTGCCACCAAGACTGAGGGAAGTTCTCTGTGTGCAGCAAGCAAATAAAACTTCAGTAAGTTTCAGTAGGGTAACATTTCCATTTTGCTTCTAAAAACCCTCTAATATATGGGTAACAAAGTAGTGTAGGGACTGCACTGAGTTAAAGGACAATTGCCTGAGTACCTAAAGCTCACTCCTATGCATTAATAGCATCAAGAATCTCCTGGGAAACATTTCCTGTATTTATGTGGATCTCTACTACCTGGCAACCAGGAGACATCTCTGCAGGAGAGTAAAATCGGGATCAAGCAGAAGTTTCTTTATGTCACTGCAAAAGAGAAAGTGTTAGAGCATCTGTAAAATGTGCAGGTTTTTTTGGTTAGTTGGTTTTGCACACAAATAAGATACATCACATATAAATTGGAAAAAAAAATTAAACCCCTAGAAGAAAAAAATTCTTTTCTGAAATGAAAAAGTGCATCTATGAAAACAATTACAACAGGAATTCTATATAATTTGAAATATAAATGTTCTCCAGGAGTCCAGTGAGTCCATCAGGATCTCTTTATCCTTGCAATATAGGGAAACGCCACCAGGGTGTATGCAAAGCTGTCAGTAGTCTGCAGTAATTCTACTAATTACAATGTTAATTCAATTACAAATAATCTTGCAACTATGTAGTGTCACAACGTAAGGGATACACATGCATGAATTTAGGTTTTCCCCATATGCTTCAGACTGGATAAAAATATGCTGTTACCTTATGTGTCCTACTACATGAAAGGACAAAAGGAAAATGGAAAAACTGTAATTTTCATAGTCTCAATGGAATGCCAAAATCTGTTTTCTGTGTAAATACAGCAATGTACATCAACATTACTCTGGAATTATATCTTCAACAAAGGAGTTTTAGAATTGTCTTTTCCTCCTCAGAGCTTGAATATCCTAACAAAGCTTAGGGCATTTAAGTAGCAGTGTCCAGCGCAGTCTGGCTCACCATAAAGAACCCTAAATCCCTGAGAAGTACTGCTTGAAAATCCCAAATGCTCACAGGTCAGTTACAAATCATATACTGACCACAGCAGTATCTTCACAGCACCAACTTTAAGGATTATATGAAAATTAAATTGTTTTTTTCTTAATAAAAACTGTCATTACTCAAGTTTATCTTTAGAGAGGCAAAAAGCATTTTTTCTTCCTTAATTGTGAATTGCCACAAACTTCAGATGTTTTGCCTTCTCAGAATTCCACAGCTTACACAAGTAATAATAGGAAAATTCTTACTTGGACAATGAATTCAACTGCTCTTGAAGTAGGTTTTTAATATTTTCATTCTCTGGATAATCACTGGATTAAAAAAAAAAAAAGAATTAAAAACAGAGGTTTTCTGTATTATCAAAATGACAGAATTATCTGAAATGAAGAGCACTACTTGTAGGCGAAAAACACAAGCACACATATGGAAACGATCTTTCCCATTCTTTCGGTAAGCCCTTCATACAAGATTCTTTATCCAGTTACCAGCTCCAAAACGGTAGTGAATGACTGGGTTTGCTTTCACTCAACCTCAGAGCTAGTGCCAATCTTCCTTTTCCCATTTTTCCTGGATTCATTAACCTTAAAATAAATGAAGATGGCAATGCCTAGAGCATTATTATGTGACCAAGAGCACAACCCAGGGCACAGAAATGTGCTCCTATGATGATGTGAATGGCTCTCCGAGACTACAGACAGGCCTATTAGAAAATCAGAGTATCACTTTCATTTTCACTTTAGGAACCACCTCTGACTGCTGCATTAACTTCTGGAACAAAGAGAACACAGAGTTTTTCTCAGAAGTAATATAGTGCCATAAAAATATTGCCAGTATTTAGAGCAGACTGCAGTTTTTAATAGCCAAGTGCTACTGAAAGCCAAAAGAAATACCTGCCCTCAGAGCCTGATCTATTTATTACTTTTAGTAATAAACAGTGAACTAATTATCTTTTTGACTGTCCCCAAGGGTGAGAAAACTTCTACATCTAACAGTTATTTGCACAGAAAGACTAATAAAAGATGTTGGCTTTAAAAAATAACATTATGTTATATACAGATCTGTATTTCTTCTTACATGTCCATAATATCTAGAGAATATTTCTCATCCCACGGTTGATGCAGCAGGAATGCTTTTAAAGCTAATGAAGCTCTTGGAACAAGCAGGTAGGGACACCAGACAGGTTCTGAAACAAAAGAGAAAGATTCAGTTCGTGTGCACTAATGCTGTGCTCAGGAGTCAGAAATGGACCTCCAGAAAATGTACTAGCAGAAAATGGACACCAGAAAATGCACCACAGGAAACGTCTCACCAGAAAATGTGCCACGGGAAATGCTCCACCAGAAAATGTGCCACAGAAAATGTGCCAGCTTGTTTGCAAGCACCAGGAAAATCATAAATAAAAGTCTTTTCATACACCCAGCACAGGCTGCTAGATATAAAAGCTTATCTCTACACTCCAGCAAAAACATTTCATAGAAGGTACAGGGTTATCAACAATGCTCAAATGAGAATTTCAGGACATTCCCAAGTGGATTTAGCCACAGACTCCTGGAATGCATTACGCTGGCATTAGGCAGAGCTGTGCACAATGATTATGGCTGCTACATGGGCATGGTGCGAAGTAAATAAAGCTGTACCCAAATGTATCATAAAGCATGTTTAGTTTGGCTTTTTCACCATAGCTCCTACAGCATAATACAAGGATTAAACCCCATCATCTGGAAAGGATGGCGAGAAGTTTAATAAGATAAAAAATACACATTAACTGCTGTCACACAAATGTAAAAGTGAGGAAGTCTGTACTCAGTACAAGGTGTGGGTGACAGGCAGTAAATGCTATCCAGTGACTTAGGAGTAAAACAAGTACCAAAACCAACTCTGTTATTAAATATTCACAACTCCCTGCACTTTGTATGCAGTGAGTGGTGTAGGACTCTTGTAAATGTGATTTGGTAATTAAAACATTAGCACTGAGCAGAGGCAGAAGCACAGCTAAATCACAGGCAGCCTTACAGCTGCCACAGCCTAATTTCAGTGTGCTTGGGTTTACAACATTCATCTTTATAAGTTAATACTGCAGAACATTCATTTGATAGCAAAAATGGCTGTGATGAATTACGTGTTTCCTCAAATACACCCACACCGCAGCTCCCCACATCACAGCTTATTACAGGTGTCTTAGAATCTTCTGTGTTTTAAGGAAATTATTTAAGGAATTTGTATGAGTGAAGGTAGGACTGACTCAAAAGACAACTAGAGCAATTATTTGGAACACCAGTAAAAATAAATGAAAAAAATGTAGCTTAGTTAACTAGTTAAGTATTTAAATTCCCTTCTTAAACATATGGCTAAAAAGGCAAACAGCACTAATATTACTGTTTTAAAGGTCAGTTTGAAAAGCAATGAATCAGTTGCCTTTGATACCTGAAAAAAAATCAGAAAATACATTTTCATACATTAACTAATGTTTCAAGCTCATGTCATGAATATCAGTGACGCAGGTAGTGATATCTAATTGATATACCAATGCTTTTTAAGTCAACTTGCTACTTATTTGTACAAAAAGCTCTTATTTTGTTCATACTTCAAAACTTATTTTGTTTATACTTCAGTTAAGGTATTACAAAGTATAGGTTATTTAGGAGATTAAACTTGTACCAAAAAAATCATCCACATGACCTAAGAATAAAAAAATTATCTGTATCTATGAAAAGCAGTAGAGAAGCATCAAAATCTCCCCGTGACAACTCTCAGTTCTCCACTTTCCAAACAGGAGTGCAGAAGGATTAAGCAGTGGACAGCTCAAAAGCCATGAGCATACCTATTAAATCCTGTTCATCCATCCTGAAACACGAGGGTTTCATGGATAAGTCCAGCACTCGGATGCATCCATCATCTGATGCCAGGACCACTTTGTCTGACGTGCACCAGTCCACATCCAAGATCCGGAAATTCACATTTCTGCCGCTTCTTAAACTGCTCACCATTTGTACCTGGAAAAGTTGAGTTATTTTTTATTTTTAGCAGCCTCTCCATCACCCAGTGTAAGGCTGTGTCACACACCCAGGAGGCACAGCACAAAATTCACAATAAAAGGTGAAGTTAGCCATAAATCATTTCAATAACGGTCTTTTCTGGAGAGTGGGGAACTTAGAAACTTTGGAGTAGGTCACATGGTTGCCCTGAAACAATACTATTTCCCAATTTAGAGCTGAGGAAAGATCCTTTTGAGCACAGTGTACAGCTGCCTTTTTGTTATCTTTTCCAACAGGACAGGATTAGACATATAATAGAACTGAGATTATAAAGTATTACTACAGATATTCTGGAAGATTTTTGACTGAAGATGTGAATTTAATTTTGAAAGCTTTCATGTAGGAAACTCCTTTATCCTAGAAAAAAAGAAGAGGGAACAGCTACAGGAGGAGTATTTTATGGCATCAAAGCTATTCAAATGTGCTTCAAGGAGAGACTCACTGGATAATATCCTACTCTGCTTATGTAACTCACAGTAGTTGTTCATATCTGCTGTCCAATTCTTATCATCAACAGCGTTTCATATCGCACTAATTAAGTGTCTGAGTTTGGAGCTGGTGCTCATTACAAAGTGAACAGGAAAGAAATTAAAATTCCTGTTTCATACCCTGATACCCTGAACTTATTCTGGGGGGGCTAAGGTAAAGCAGTACAATGATTTTTCTTTCCCTGTGGAACTATAATCCCCTGAAAGACCTGCAGAGCAAACCCCAGAAGGTTTGTGAACATAACTACACAGTTTCTAAGTAAGAAGAGAAGCTAGATGATATTAATGAACAAGTGTCTGGTTTTCTGGTATTCCCTAACAAATTATATCTACTATTGACCATAAACAGGAGAAATCTGTAGTGAAAGCAATCTCTTGTCCACAGATTAAAGTCGCAGACTGGGGGCTTCCCCTTAAATTTTCAAGGTCTACCTCAAAACCATTACAAGAGGATGATAAAGGATCTCAAACACATTGTCAGCTTAAAGAGTGAAAGACACTTCTCACTGATGGCAGCTTAAAAATGCTTTTTAGGGAGCGGAAGTCTTCTGAGAAAAGCCATACAGCTTTATCATACAACTGTCAGCAAGAAGTCATGACACAGTAAAACTCAATCCTTCACTCATCCTGATTTTCAGAGGTGATGTGTGTGCTTTGAAGTGCCTATCAAATCCACAGTCAGTTACCTCTTTAGAATCCCAAATTTCTGCCCCATCGTTGTACATTGCAAGAAGTTTTTGATTTCCTTTCCCTGGGGCAAACCGTATTTTTTTCACCCAGCTCCGGTGTGTAGGAATTCCCCTAAAGAAGGACAAGATTAGGATCAATCATTCCATACCTAAATATTGTAGGAATTAAATCCCTTCCGTGAATTTTGCAGATCCTGGTATTGCACAGATTGAGGAGGAGAACAATCTCTCTATATATGCACACACAAAGGGATATCCAGATTATTAAAACTAAAATTATTAAGTGCTTGGAATAAATATTACATTACTTAATGTTTTACCAGAAGCCATTGCAGATTTAATGTAAAAAAAAATCTCTAACTGGTTTTAAAACCTTGATTAAATGCTAATTCTTCTGAAAACACAAGAGATTAAATGTAGAGAACTGTAACACAGTAGACGTTTTCTGAATTATTTTAAAATACTTATGTTTTTCCCTACAGTGAAAAACAAAAATGATGAAGGATGAAAACATTCCACATTCTAACACTCATCATCTCACGTTTGACAGACTCAATTTGCATGCATACCTGGATACTCTAGCTTTCAAATCCCAGAAGTTTAAGTTTCCATCAACATCTCCAAGAACCAGTATATCCCCTTTCCAGGCAATACATGTAATGCTACCCATACTTCCCTGAAAATATTTAAGGAGCAGAACAAAATCTTGTGATTAAAGGACCCAAACATACGAATAAATATTTCAACATTAGTAATAATTTTAAAAAAAATATTATATGACATGATAGATCAAATTTCACTCAGTTAAAACAGAAAAAATTATATGTAAGACTGTGAAAACAGATTTGCTATGGTTTTTGAGACCGGAATTTGTATTTCACATTTCAAAGTACTGCATTAGTGACCCCTTGCTGCTACAAAGCTTATCCCCGATTTTTCTCTGGCAATCAAAGCTAAGCAAATAATTAAAGCATCAATGATACAGAAAAATTGTAACTCACATCTGGAGGAATTCTTGCACTGTCTTTTACTGAGTTTCCTTCTACTGTGAGATGATAAACCTGCCCATCAGCACCTGTAAACACAAAGTGCTCTCTGGCAGAGATGTTCTGGCTCAGCTCTGATTTACTTTCAGCTTCCTGCAACAAGCTTTAAAAAGAACATAATGAGACACAATTATTTCTTTCTTGAAATTGGAATTGCAAGACAAATTCTACCTAATCCAGAGATGCAGCACAAAAAAAAAAAAAGAAAGAAAAGAAAAGAAAAAAAAAGAAAAATCAAATAACAGTTTTACTTCAAGAACCAGGTAATCAAAGGACAGCTACAGACACACCTGAGAGAAACAGGAACATCAAACAACATCAAAGTCCCACACACAAAACCTAAAGGGAGGTCAATAAAGTTGCTTTGCCCACTACATATTCAAGAATCAGTTCCAAAATATTCTTTTCATTAGAAAAGCGGCACATGGCGGAAAAACAAACAAGTGATGGAGCACAGGATTCCTTCAGAAGGAGGGATACCTGATCACAGAGGATTCCACACTGCTGACTTCAGTGTCTGAGGCCACTGTCTGCCGGGCCATGGCCTCCCTGGCTGCCAACTGCTTCTTCCGCAGGCTTTTTAAGTTATGGGAAGGTGACCACTCCTGTGAAAAATGGCCCAGGAAAAATGGAAAAGACAAAGGTTTATTCCCTGAATTTACTGGGGCTTTATAATGATTTCCAAGAAGATTGCTTTCTGTAATACCTCCCTCCATCACCCAAGAGGCAGAGCAGATTTCTTCACCAGAATCTCCTTTTCTCCTGTCTCCATTTGGTGACAGATGAAATATTAAAGCACTTCTCTGTATATGCTATAGAAACATTTTGCTGTAAAACTGTTCAAAGATTTTTCTACCATCTCAATGTTTTATCTCATTTATTAAAGAGTAACAGAATTTATTCCTTACCAAAGCGGTGGCTGTAGGGAAGTTTTTGGACATTTCTCTGAGCAGAGTGCATGTTCTGACATCCCAGATCTCCAGTGGTTTGTCTTTAAATACCACAGCCAGATACTGCCTGAAACAAAGGAGAATTTACTACAGCAGGAGTCATTTGAGCATTTTACTTCACACGTGTTGTTCACACCAGCACTCTGGAGACCCTCAGAAACAGAGTTAGCAGAGCAAATTAAATCCCCCTCCGAAGCTTGTGATTCCCTTGAGTTACTGAGGAGCAAAAGAATGTCTGAAAAGGGTTCTCTTCAAGGTTAACAGATTTATAAAATTTTGACAGGTGGTTCTGCACAATTACTGTGGAGGAGACAAGGGGAGTAGTTCAGAGAGAGCAGCAGCACCTCTGATCTCACCACGTTCAGCCTGAGTTGATGGCACAAAATACCAGAAAGATGCACCAAGACTTCAGTCTGGACTTTTTTCTCTCCTGCAGATGCATGCCACTTCCTAATCCAGGGATAAATGAGCATAAAATCATCTCACACTAAACCACTTGGCAGTCCTGTCTTCAGACTGCTCATCTGTGGAGCTGGATGAGTGTAAATACCTTTAATCTATCCCTTTTCACATTTAACTTGAAAACAGAGAGGCTCTGCAGCAATTTCTCCTCTCAGGCACTGCATTCATCTCTCTGCAAGTGAAGCTCCTTCCTTGTTCTCACTCAACGCTCTCCAGACTCTTCATCTAAGCCCATGGCCGTTCTTAATTTTTAATGCGTTGTTAAGAACATTATATGGTTGAACTCTTCCAAATTCTCTGGAACTCCTACATACAAAAATGTTCCTATACAAGCTAGAGGACATTAATTTTTTTCCTCCACTGTAAAGAAGATTTTAAGATTTAGAAACAATGCCCTACTAAATTCAACGCTACTTTAATTTCATTTATAGAAGAAAGTGAATTAATCTTCCAGAGTACTACTGTTATTATTTTTGATACTCTGAAGACCAGGGCCTCCTGTCACAGGCCTGAGCTCAAAATAATCAGGACTTGAAAGGAAACAATTTGGTCATTTACCAGCTGACTTTTCCAACAATTGTATCTCACATGTGTTTTTCCACTAGACAGTTATTATAAAGGTGTGAAATACTTACAAAAATGAAATAAATGTGAATAATCATTCAGTCTTTTAGTGCCAAACTTCCTAGTTTGGCGTAAGCCTTAAGTTATGGAAAAGGGAATTAATTCATAACAGAATCAAAGTGGAAAAAAAAAACAGTTCAGCATTTTTATTCTCCTTATCAAAATGCCTGTTTAGTCAACACAATTCCTGTAAGAAATAGAATATTAATTACTGATCTTGCAATATGATTGCATCCCGAAGTGACAAGGTCAACCACAGAAACATTCACAGCTTTTGCACTTGGAATTAATATTCTGAAACATATTCCTCTTGACGCTGTTGAATATTTTTCTACACATACTGAAGTGTTTGGGTTTTTTTTCCTGCAATTTCCATGATGTCATGAGGATCTTCATGCAGTACAGTAACATTTATAAACCTCACAAGGCTGACGCACTTACTTCAGATGTGACACCTTTATCATTTCAATGGCTGGCTCGTCGTTGCCTCGCTCCCCACGGAATGCAATGCTCCTGCCTGGAGCACAAAACAGGGAGAGAGAAGAGAAAAAGTTAATAAACTAAAGAGAAATAGAGAAATAGTTCATAAAATATTGTGTTTGTCAACAGAAATGGTTTACAAACCAAACCAGAACATCTCCAAATCACCTCTAACACTACCCTTGTCATCTCTAAGACTGCTCTTGTCATTGTCAAAGTTTTACTGCATTTCATTTTACTGCATTTCAAAGTTTACATTAAATATAATGTAAACTCTACTGTCAAATCGAACACCTGACTTGCTTCCAGAGCACAGCAACTCAAATGATTACATAGAGAGAGTTCAAAGAGTTATTTTCCACCCAAAGCCAATGAGGGATTCTCTTTGTTCCCCAAGGAGGAAATTCATGAATAGATTTCATGTTTGATAAGAGAAATTAACTCTGCCATAAACTAAGTCTGATAGTATTTTCATGGTGAGCTACATTCTACACTTATCAGAACCATTCTCTGTTTCTTTTCAGCTAAAAGAGTAAATCCTAAGAATTTATAATCTTATCCCCAACAAAACTTCCATCCACTTCTACAAAGTACTGCAGAATTATAGGTGTTATAGATATCACTAAAATAAATAATCATTGACGAATAGCACTTCCTAGGCAAGTTTCATTCTCCTTAGCTTTCAAGGAAAATTCAAGCTATAACCTTTAGCTGCTCTTGTAGCTCACAGCTAAATTACTTAAGCCAATTACATGAATAAATCTCGTTATCAAGAACATTAATTAGAGTTCTCATGCCAGAGGCTATAGGAAATCTTCCACCTCTATTTTCATGAGTGTCAAAACATCTTAGGAATTTTCTTTCATATTTTTGTTCAGAAACATAAATGTGAATCCTGTCAAAGTAAAGATGAATCAGCATAGTTTTGCTAGGCCTAAAGTAAAAAGTTGGGCTTCTAAGTGATGGAAGAAGTAAAATCAAACAGTTAAATTGCTGTGCCTTTCTGGAAAGCTTTAAAAGAGGAAATATACTATTTTTAAGCAAACCAAATGCTAAGGTCTCACATATTTTCATTTACTCAAAACTTGTTTGCCTGCAGAAACACTGAACCTTTTATGACTTCTGTCTATCAATATTCTATACTGATTTACAAGCTGACTGAAAAATCAGATTCCCATTTTACATGAGATTAATTTCCCAGTGTAGGTATCTTTTCTGTTTTGATTTTAAACAGACAAACAAAAGGCATTATATAAAAGAAATTTATAATCATATGCTACAATAATAACCTCTGTGCAGCACCCTGGAAATACAACAACTGAGGTTTTTCCATAAACTTAAAAAGACCCAATTAAAAAAAATCACTTTATGCTACAGAAAGCCATTCAGAATTAGCCATGTGTCACAAGATTCAGGCTGTTCAATTAGAAATTAAATAGCTCCAGGTTTTCACATTCAAAAATGATTTAAAATTATTGAAGTGCTTCCTGTTCTGGGCTGTCCAATCTCCCCGGTTATGCCTCCTTGTGCTGTGCAAATATTAAGTTCAATCACAAATATATTTATCATCCGTTATAAGGCCAAAATAGCTGAAAAACCACACATAACCGGCTCTTTTTGATACTGACAGTATCTTTTAAAGAATTACTTATTTTTGAACTTTTGCAATTCTTTATAAAAGTATCAGATTTTATTGTTTAGAATCCATTTTACACTCATTCACACTTAAATTCTGACCACGTGCCTGGCCTGTTGCTGAAACAAACCACAATAAAAGGTTCAACACTATTTCAGGGGCACATGAAACAGTGACAAAACACATTTGGAAATAAGGAAATACGTGCAGTGTGTGAACAAAATCCACCACTAACACCCTGTGTGGCTGCTTCTAACCCCTCTGCTGACAGTTATTACTCTTTTATTCAGTCCAAGATGCTTCTGCAAAGGTGTTGGTTCAAGCCCGTCTGCAGAGCACCGGCAAAACGCATTTTGTGGCTTCACAAAGAAGAGCAGGAACACCAAAATTTTATTATTATTTTATTTTGTCATGACAACAGAAGGAATTAAAAAAAAATGGTCAGAACTTGTCACTCCCCAGCAAATCTGTCAGCTCCTGGAGCAGATTTCTCAGGAAACACAAACCTGTTGGAAGGTCCACCAGCTGCAGCTCATTCCTGACCAGGCCCAGATTGTTGGGTGTTGATGTGGCAAAGGAAATGAACCCAGTCAAGCTTATCCACTCAATTCCCCTGGGATCAGAAGGAAATACATGGAAATAC
Organism: Dasyornis broadbenti; assembly: GCA_013397935.1. Taxonomy (NCBI): domain Eukaryota; kingdom Metazoa; phylum Chordata; class Aves; order Passeriformes; family Dasyornithidae; genus Dasyornis; species Dasyornis broadbenti. The sequence continues at coordinate 716,594 of VZRN01003884.1, forward strand.
ATATTAGCTCACATATCTGGATGCGTAGAAAATAGTCTGAAGTACAACTTTTTTTTCATGCATATTCTTCAAAAAACCAGCACAGATGTAATTTTCTAGACTTTCTGGAAACATCATATTTAAGCATAAAAAGAAGCTACACATTAACAACTATGATGTGAATGTAAAGTTATTGAATTAAATTAAAGAGCAATTTTCTTTTCAATCTGCATTAGTTCTTCTTTGGTTAAAATAAAAAATTCAGGTAGAAACACAGTTACCTTTCTCAAAAAGCCCTCACAGATACTCAGCACCAGAGTGGACTAAAAGCCCTGCTCTGATCAGTCAGTGGTTAGTCCCATTCCCCAGCACACAGGAAAATATTCATGTGGGTGGCAGTGTGGGTAGACTTCATTCTTTCAGTCCAGAGAGAAGAGAAATAAAGATACAAAAAGAGAGGCCCTGCAGAGACTTTACAAAAGAACCAAAAATCTGGTCTTTTTTTTTTTTGTTCTTTTGGATCACACCAAAGCAGCTCCCAAGCAAATCACGTTGCTGTGCTGCAAGGATGCAAAGTTCCAGTGCACAGAACATATTGTCAGCACAGATGGGTTCTCAGCAAATTCCTGAAATACACCACAGGGCAAAAGGGACAGAAAGCGGCACTGGGTGGGACCGTTCCAAAACGAGACCCTTCTCCAGCCCCATTTCCCACACACACTTGATGCCTGCAAAAATTGCTGAGTGCTTTATAAATCGAGGAACTCATCTAAAGAAAACTGAGCTCTAACCCATACACGTGCTCAACTTCATTTTAACATGGATAAAAGGATTTAAGGTTTCCTCAAATCCTTCAAACACAGATTATTTAAGAACTGTTCCCAGGACAAGTGTTCTGTTACATCAGTTGTGTGCTTTGCAAGAATATATGTGAAGTATGAGAAAGTTAAAAAGCAGTATTTATGATTTACTGTCAGTAAATCCAACTCACATTGTATTGAGTAGAAGTTTCCTAACTGCAATGTAGATGGGTGAAACCAAAAAGCCATATTTACAGCCATATTTATTATTTTAGTTGAAGCTTTAAAAGCATGGGAAGCTTTATTCCAAAGTCCTCAAGAAAAGTTAAAAATTTAGGGCCCAGTCTTTTTCCTAGCAGGACCTATGAAAGTTCAACCATTAATTTCAACCAAAATGAGAAGTATTCAATTATTAATTGAAACCTTTCAGACACGATTGAATAGAAATCTACAACTGCAGTAATGGGTGCCATTGCAAGTCTCCAAAGGGTCATAAATCCAGGGAGCTTTTAGAAACGGAAAAAATGTGAATTCCGACACCTTTCCATTTATCTCTTCCTCAGCTATGGTTTTTGGAAAAAGTCCACTCTAATGCATTGTTATCGCTGGTATTTATTCACCATTCTCCTTCAAAGAGCTGAAGCATTTTCTACACTTCTTTCATCAGCTCAGATTTAACAGGACAAGTCCATTTTCTCTGCTGCTGCCATGCCATCTGTCAATATCAATAAAAATCTACAGAAACCCAAGACACTCATAATCAAAAGGAAACCTTAGCTTAGCTAACTGCTTGCACCTGAAACAACATAATTTGTGTCACTGTCCTACACAGAAATTGAGAATCTGAAGACAGTGGTTCAAATTTTAATGATGGAAACAAGTAATGCCTTCCCTATTGAAACAGCAAAAATTTCCTCATAAGTCATCTTCGCCTACCAGAATTAAGGGTTACATTCAGCTGCCAACCACTTCTCAGACTGAACCCACGCTTTTAAAAGTACAGCGTTTAGGGATTCTATACATTCAGCTTGTCTCAGTTACTTCAGGAGTGAGACTCAGTTGTTTTGATTAATGTTTCCAATGCAAACAAATTACAAAGTGCACTGAAGTGGATAAAAACACAAATTACTTTTCTAGTTGGGAATAGATTGTTGTGACTTTATGACATGGCAGCTGCTACTTAAATTTAAGGATTATAAAGAAAAGAGAAAGGCAAAATGGGAAATAAAACCATATGTGCTACCAAAGTGGTGGTAGGTATTTTTCATTCTAATTTCTCTATTCAAAGCAAGTTTTTTTAGGGAGGTGATGAACGTTTGCAAAGCAGTTTCCCAAAGAGCAGTCAGCTGAAATTCAAATGCTAAAACAGCTTCAATTCAATCGCTAAAATTTGGATGTAATGTAGTCATTTTCAAGTTGTGCCTGCAGGCCATAGATATTCTTGTTATAGTCAGTGAGATTTTAATTTTAAAAATAAAAGCTGTTGTAGCCTAGAACTTGCTGAGCTTCAGTGAAAAAGAATGAGCAGCACTGCTCCAGTCACAGCTATTTAGCTATCAGAATAAGCAAAAGCAGCACTGAGAGCTGCAAATGTGCCACTACAGCTACACTGCAGGCATTAGATTTGCATGTCTCAAACACATTCTTCTCTGCCCTGAAGAAGTATTATTATGTCTTGTATTGTCTATTGTCCACAGGTATCACACTTGGTTATTTCATGGTTCTTCCAATTTCTCTTAGCAATAAGAATGATTTGTATTCCTCTCTATCCTGAAGGAATCCAACCTCCTGCTCCCAGTTTCTGCCAGGCAGCACACAGGCCACAGTCCCCTTCTTGATTTTCCCTCTTTGTGCTGCTTCTTGCCTCAATCTCCTTATAAAAATAAAACTAAAGTCAACAGAAAAGTATTTCCTTACATAATTCTAAACAAATAGCGAAAGCTAAGTAATAATCATAAATAAAATGAATATTCAAGGTTACCCACAAGTATAAACTATCTTAAAAGCAAGGACAGAAAGACAATTCTTCCTCCTTCTAGTCACAATGGAATTTCAAAGTTTAAATAAAAACAAACAAAAACCCAAACAAACAGAAAAATTAGCATGTGACTACATACGTAGAACACTTTAATCTCAAAATAAATTAGAATCGTAAAGGCTAACACCAAACAACTCAGGGGCCATTAATTTAGAAGACGTGATTTGTAAAGGACAATTGCCTTATTTTTATTACATTCTCCTCCTAAATACAGAGCACTGAAAACTCTGCTGGCCTCGAGTTACAATTAAAGGGTATTCTCAATCACATACTAAAACAATGATGGTCCTTGAAGGTACTTTCAGATAAAATGGAAATAGAGGCATTATTCAACCTATGCACATTTTAGAGGTAAAGTAAGAATTCCCAGTGAAAGAAAAACTTTTGCACTCCATGAAAATTAATTTAAAAAAAGAAAAGAATCCCCATGCCTTAATCTAAATTGCTTGAAGCATTTCCTTGAACTTGTAAAGATTATGTAGAAAGTCATTCAGACAACTGAGAAAACTGTAACGAATATTTAAGACTTACCCTGATAACAGCTTATGGCTACACAGAATTCACAAACATTTTATATGAATTCTAGAAACACCACTTGCTCAGGACATTTGCTGGAAACACAATGTATTCTTAAAGTTTCTCAAAAACTGCAACTCTTTACAAATTGAAAAGCCCAAACTAACAATACTTCTAATAATACAAAAAGCTTTTTTTCAAAAGTATGTTTATTTACTCCTCCCTCTCCATCTTACTTTTTTTTTTTGACACGTGAAACGTGAGTAGTGGTTTTCATTCTGAGTTCTATAATCACTTTAATAAAAAAGGACTCTCCTCTTGTACTACATAACAGACAGTAAAATGAAAATAGTTTCATATGTAGCTAATGGTATGAAACCAAGAGATTCAAATGGTTTAGAGCAGAAAGGGGAATTCTACTCTCACAGTGCCAAGTAATCACAGCACAAACATAAAGAAAGTTATTTAATTTTGGTGGTAGGTTCCTAGCAGGTTTCCACAATGAACTCTCAGGGCTGCCTATTCTCAGTAACCTGTACTTTTCTTAACTTTTTGCAGAATGCACAGTAAAATACAGACCTTAGCCAGATGAAAGCTTCATGACACAATTCTGATACAAATTTTTACTAGTATTAGTACTAGGAATAAGTATTTTATTTTCATGCTTAAATCTGCCTGGAAATATGTATCCAGCAAACACCATCGTGAAGATCTTTGCCGTTAGTTATCCAAAAAGTTCTGCCATTGTTTACACACAAACACACAGCACAAAAGCTTTAAAACTTACTCTGCTCCTCCTGAGGATGGATAAATAATGATTCTTATATCCAGTCTAGAAAGTTTTTCCATGATAAAATTACTTTTACCTCAGTTAGGACTAGAACTGTCTCAACAGCAGCTTCAGCCCCAAGGGGCCAAAGCAAATAAACCCTGACAAACAAACCAGAATCATTTCAAAGGACTCAATCCCAACAGTTATAAATAAGGCACTGAAATAAAGTTTCCTGTCCTAAAAAGGCTTCTTTGTCCTGCAGTGCACTGGAAGTAGTTGATATGCATCCCAGATCAGCAGGCACAGATGCAATTCCCATTTTTCTCACAATGTAATTTTCATTACAGTTTTGTCAGGGTGTTACAGCTCATCCATAGCAAAGACTGTGAGGGCAGAGCACTCAACAGGCAATTCTCCTGAGTGTCACTAACAGCAAGGCAAGACACCCACACTGCTGGTGTAACAGCACTCAGGTGTTAGAGCATTTGTTTCCTACAAGGATTATAGTAGGAATTAAAATGAAAATCTTACTTGACTTCACAGGAATGGATGCTTAACTCCTTGTGGAGGAGTCCACTTGTAAGATGAAACACCAGGACAGAGCCATTACTTGTACCTGTAGAAGTTGATTATAAAAATATAGACACACTTTTTATTCTTTTCTTCCATATTTTAGTGCAAATGCAGGATTTACAGCTATTTCTCTCTCTCTCTCTCTCTCTCTAATTTTTAGATACCTATAACTATTATATTTTACAATTTTAGAAAAGTTATTTTAATTTCTAGCACTTAAATCCCAAATATTAAATCCTCCAAGGTTCTCTGCAGCCACTGATATCCACTTGCACCAAGACATTTTCCCAAACCTTTTCGTAGAGGCTGTAGAAAATCTGATTATTCTTCTTGCATTTCCACAACACACCCACCCAGCTGCCGAAGAAAGGAATGTTTCTTTTTGCTTTGATTACTGGAGATGAGTAAAAGCCTCAAGGAAATGTGTTAACTGTTATCCACCAATAAGGCCAGGGGAGAATCCTGGGTAGATTTTACGGAATCATTAAAGCAATTCTGCTTTCTCACCCCCGAAATAATGACTTCTTTCAAATTAGAAACCAGTAACTTTGTAGCTATGAACTTCAATTACATCAAAACCTTCTGAACTACTGAAACTTACAACTTTCCATTAGACACTTCTTTATATTCGCATCAACTTCATGAAATGCAGCAATGGACACCTAAAGAGCCATTCAGGTATGTTAAGTTTAGAAAGACCTTGCTGTAAATGCACTTTACACCTATCTAGGTTTCCTAATCTTTGTATTTCACCTGTTTTAACAGTTACAGCTTATGGAAAACCACAAGTTGCATTTTAGCATCATCACATCATGTCGTGATAGACCGCCTATGGTTTGGTGCACAACTCTGAAAGAGGATGCCAGAAAAATCAGGTTTAAATAGCGTGAACTCAGAATTAATAAATCAGGTGCTCACTGGCAACTATTCCAGTATCTAGATAAGTTTAATTACATTTGTAGTAAGACAGAATAGATTTATCTAGGAAAAAGAATGTGCTGCAAGTGTAATTTTAGAAATTCGTATCAGAGCAAAAATAAAGTCTCTGTAAAGATCATTTACTCATTCTAGGAATACAGGGCTGCAGAAGTCCCTACTTCCTGACATACAGAATGAAGAGAGAGCAACATGCAAAATGCTGAGGGTATCAACAGACCAGTATCACAGCAAAAGACAGGATAAATACAAATTTGCTAATATATTGACTATTTCAGGTAGCATTGCTTAAACCCAAGGCAGGAAAAAAGAACCCAAAAACTATCACAGAGCAAACTTACACAAGGGTCACAATCTGCAATTACTTACACAGGATCAACAGATAGATTTTTTTTTTTTTGGTATTAGCAACTATATTTGTATTTAATACAGAATATATTCCTTTCATAAAACTGAATAACCTGCTCAAGGCACTTACCAACAGCAAGGATTGGCTCATACTGTTTGATGTTTTTGGTTGTGAGAGGGGGGCACATGCGGATGGCGAAAGGAGGCAGAGGGAGGCCTGACAGAAGTCCTGTCAGCAGGAACTTGAGGTGCACTTCCTGCAGGAATGAATTCCTTAACTCTTCCCCAGCGCTTGCACCTTGCCCTGCTTAAAAATTAAAGCTCTTGTTAGTATGAAATTTTAATTGCAAACGCTACAGAAAGTTTTCAGACAGAAATTCATGTAATAAAAAATTACAAACAATGCATTAAGACACATTTCTTCCTGTTGAGCTTTGTATGATGAAACTTTTTGGAAGACTTTTTGGTTGCCATCTAGATTTCACAAAGATGGGATGTGTCAGATAAATTGGTTTCTAAGGTTAGTATCAAAAAATGAAAGTGTTTCGGCCAAATTCCATTTTGAATTTTTTTTTTCCTTAGAGAAAATGAACTTGGAAATTGGTCCTCAACATAAAATCCTCAAGAGGATTAATCTGATAATTTCTTTAGCAAACAGGAATTCTTCTATTTCAGAGCTAGTATTAGAAAATAATTCTAACAAATACCTTAAGTAAGCTAAGATGTACAATGATTCAAAACCGTGAGAAATTGTTAGCAGTAATATTAATGGAAGAAATTCTTACCAATCATGTTGTCTAATGAGAGGTCTGGAAGTTTATTTTGGAATGCTCCTACTACAGGGATTCCACAGAAGGAGACTGGGGAATACAAAGGTGATGCACTGGAACTGCTGTAAAAGACATGGAAACAAGTTCCTCATGCAAGGATCATTTCCATCCACAAAGAACTCAAAGAGCTCCTGCAGTCGTGTCCTGCCGGGCTGGGGCAGCTCCGTGTTATGAGCAAAGACCAGAGACTGCACCCACCTGGCTCTTATAATATCACATTTTTTTCTGACAAAGATCAGTGTTTTAGAAATTGCTCTTAAGAACAGAAGTAAAAACCAAGCACATACGGATTCTTAACAGCTTTGCTGGATATGCAGCACAAGGAATCCATCTAGCAATATTTTTGGGAACACCAAGAATAAAAGCACTAAATCTCTGAAGAGCAACGAAAGGATCTATGGTGAAAATCTGGTACCACTGACATTTAAAAGAACCCTATTTCTTTTATGGCAGTAAATGATTTATTTTATTCCACAGTACTCAAAAGGGTTATTGCAGCAGAACAACCTTAATACCCTGAATGTTCAAAGCACTAGTTTAGTTCACATAGTATTTTGAGAGACTGCTCAAAATACAAAATTCTACAGGCTCTGTATATAAAAATATTGTTTATACCACCATATTCCAGTCACCTGCTGTGCAGCTTCATATTCAGTGTCAAATTCACACAAATCCAGCAGAAAACCCTTCCCCTCCTAGAAGCGTAATTTTTCGCATGTGACTGAAAGTGAGGGATCCATTCCTAAGGAAAATTATAAGGTCTGAAGAAAGCCAAATGAGAGAAAAATGCTCCCCCAAAATAATGTGAATACCTATTCTACCTTTTGTTTTCTGAGTCAAGACAGTCAGATGGAATTGCCTTTTACAGAAAGAAAAGTACATACAGTTCCTGCATTTCCCCAAAGAAAGGGAACTGATCTCTGTGGATGCCATAATTTGTTCCTCTTCCTTCACTCACACACATGAAATGCTACCACACACAGAAGGACATCACTTTGCCTTTAAAACACAATGAAATACTGAACACCACTTGTAAAAAACCAGAAACTTTGGTAAGAAAAGTAAATCCCATTACCTGTTCCGCACATTTCTGCCAGAAATACTGGATTTCAACTCCCAGATCATCACCCTGCCATCACTGACGATGAGAGCTGCAGAATTCTCATTCACTGGGCAGCACACCATGCTGAAGGGTCGAACTGTTTTGGTCACCCTGATGGCATCACACTGACTTCTTAAATCATAAATCAGCTCCTGAACTGGGTCTGGATCTGCAACATCAAGGTCCCATAGAGGACAAACAATTAGAGGGAAAAATATGTGATGTGATCAATCAACAGAGGGAAATCTGAGCTCTTTAACTGAAGCCCACGTGCCTCCTGTGCAGCAATTAGGAAAAGCAATCAAAAACTACACACTCTTGATCCTGCTGTACACAACACAGCTCTGAAAAGTTCTCCAAAATGTAACTTTGTTTTTGTAATACCTTATTCCATATGAATCCTGCAAAACCTGAAATAGTATCTGTTTCACAGCTGGGCAGAACCTGCACCTACTCTCCACAATCCAATACTTTATTGGTAAATCTGGAAGCCAGTAATGTAGCTCACTAGAAATTAAAAACTGTCTAAACCCAAATAAACTAAATAAGCAAACAAACAAACAAAAATCACACATTTATATTTTCAGAACTATGTTTTCCCTTTCTTCCATTATATTTGTAAGCCCATCCTTAGCAACATTGAATGAGGCAAAAGTTTAATAATTTAGATTTTAATCTAAATTTAAACCCATCTCTTAGTTCTAAAATCAATTCTTCCAACTGACCAAATGACTTCCAAAACCCTGTGTTTGCCTGAAGAAAGCTTTATTCTTAAAGATAAAAAGAGCACAGTAATCATATTTTATTTAAAACATTATTGTATATGTGACTGTAAAGCCACTTCCTAATTTAAGTATTCTTTAGCAATAAAAGGATTTTTGGGATATTAATATAATCCATTTTGTACTTAATATCAGGGAAGTCAAAAACTGTTTTGGGAAAATCTAGCATAAATTTAAATTTAAATTCATTATATAAGAGACAAAACATTAGAAGGCTGTAATTCACCATCCTGTTTGAGGCACGATGGTCATTACTGGTGTTAAATTACTAATTAAAACCTGTCAAAGTTCATTTCTGGAGATTTTTGACACAGAACTCACCTGGCTCCTCATTTGGAGTTGCAGTGATGCTGCAGTTGGATCTGCGAACCCTTAACGTGATGCAACCATTTTCATGTAAGCAAAATAACCCATCCCTCTGAAAACAAGGAATTACCTGGGGAAAGAGATGTGTGTTAGGATTGCATAGTCAAAATTGTATCCTTTGCAAAGAACACTTGCAAGTGAACATACAATTCCTGATGAATAAACAAGCCATTAAAAACGTTACATTGATGTGACAGGACTTGTGACAGGAAGTCAATTAATTTGAAAAAATAATTAAAAGGTTTTGATTGAATTGTTTGCTTGTTCAGAGGACATTTTTCCCCCCGATGAGCTAACTTATTTTCTTTTCTAGAACTAATCAAAAGACAACTATCGTTGGATCACAAACTTATATGTGATTTTAATAAACTGTTACAAAAAGGCAAAACTCAATCAAATCTTCATTACCTGAATGAAAGGCACTCCTGTCCTTTCAATTGCAATCACACCCACTGTCTGATTCACTTCCAAGTCAAGAATCAGAATTTCCCTGGGATACAGTAAGAGCATGTAGTTTCTTTTGGAAGGCAAATATGACAACTGAAGACAGTCGTTGAGTGTTACAGATTCAGCACTGTAAAATCAGACAAAAACTTTTATCAGGTTGTGTCAACAAACAGTTCAAGTTCAAAGTAAAATTAACAGCATCATTTCTCCTGCTTTTTTTCAAGTAAACCCTATTTTGATCACAAGGCAACTGCAGATTTCCACTTACCTGTCAGAGCAGTGCAAAGCATCACTGACTTCCAAAAACACATTCTGTTGACTTTTGTCCAAGTAAGATTATAGAGTAATTTTATAAAATTGTACCTCATTCAAATGGAACAAGTGTAATTCCTGCACATCTCATATCCAAAGCAATTTCCTTAGGAACAGTGCTGGCTGCCCTGACATTTACTGACATTCGTGGGAAATTACTCTTAGACACACTGCTGACTTTAATTTTTATGCTGTTGTGCTTATTACCTCACAGGCTTTAACCTAAGTATATTGATAAAATATACAGGTATACAAAGCATTAATAGCTCATCTGCAACCTACCTTGGTTTTTCGTTACTGATTAGGATTTTTACTTTATCAAGGGCCTTTTTGGCCCCTGTAGCAGCAGCCAGCTTGTTGTGAGAAGGACTGGAATGGGGACTGGAGATGTAAACTTTCTTCCCTGAGCTGGCAGGAGCTTTGGAAGGGGAGAAGTCAGAGATGAACACTATTCCTTCACTAGTGAGCACTGTACCAAGAAAAAAAAAATAGCACAATTCAGTCTGCAACTTGACTGCAGAATTCCATTTTAAAGACATTTTGGTGAGAAATGCTAATAACTTTGGTAATACTGTATCGGATAGAAAACTCATAATTCTAGACAACCAGCACTTTCTAACTGAAGGAGCAGCAGATGGTCCATTACAATCAATTAACATCCACAAAACTCAACATTTCCAAATTAAGGTTATATTAAAAAATACTGTATTCCTGGCAGAAACTCAGTTAGTCTCTCTCATCAACTGTTTTTCTTTAAGATTCACAATGCAAATAGAAGACAGAATACACATAGACTGTACCAAATTTTGTTCTCATGCAGAGCATGGCTCAAATAATCATTCATTCACATTATTTATGTTGCAGCATGAAAGTTTGGCTCAGCTATATAGCTGAAGTGTTTCTAGAAGGTTGATTGGTATGACAGATAAAAAAACCCTAAAACTACAAAGCTTGGAAACTGCACTGTCTCATTACAGATCAGAAGTGATGAAGCTAAATTCAAGAATAAAATTGTGACTCTCATTTTTCTCAGCTTCTTTCTGCTAAAATGAATAAATCTACACTACATCCCCCTTGACATCTGACTTGCTTCTGGTACTGCTCTCACACTGTAAGTCCTCTAAAACCCTTTCTGTTGAAAATAACATTTATTCTTGGTCTACTCTCTCTACAGGCTGCTTCCTCAGCACCCATCCTTTCACAGCTTTTTACATTTCACAGGGCTCTCTATCCTTGGCTTCCTCCAGCTCCCTCTTTACACACTTTACACTTCCTTTTGTAAAGTCTCAAACATTGCTTTTCAGATCTCTAACTTCTTCACTCATGCCTGCTTTTCCCCTTCCCACACAACAGCATCTTCTGAAACAGGATCCCACACTGGCCAAAGATTTCCTGTCTTTGCTTTGACATTTCTTTTTGGCATTTATGACATTATTCTCTCCAATCCATTACTTTTAATTTCAGCATGAACATTCTAGTTTAACAACTTCCCTGGTCACACATACCCAGGCCACACTGTTTTATACATATAAACTTACAAGCTAGATGTGAGGGATCAAAGGGGTCAAATGAAAAAGACAGGATATTTTCAGCATAACTTTTCTTCCAAAGTTTGGTGCCGGTGTCTGCATTCCACAGTACAATGTAGTTAGGTGGGTGAACTGCAAGCAATAAATCTCTAGAAGCATCTTGATTCCATAACCACTGCATGTCTGTCAAAAGAAAGAAGAAATAAAATTAATATTTGGGATTGTATCAGTATCTGGAAATAAATGTCTTCTCCACTCTTAATACTTTTAATCAGTCTTAAGTTCAAGAGCAAAACGAGAGTGAGTGTAACACTCGATCATAAACACAAGTACAGTGCTTAAAGAACAGATCAGTCTGAAAGCGGTACAACCATCCCAGCTGGGCATTATTTAAATATTCAAGATAAATGGACATAAAAAACCTAAGTTTTCTGTCAATAAGAACAGAGAGACCTCTCAGTTCCTTGGAAGGAGCTGTAAGAGCCAGGCAGGCAAAGGATGAAGGCTCCCCAGGGCAGCTCCTACCACTCACTACATGACCTCACCAGTTCATAGATTTCTACAGTTCACATGTATCAACATGTTAAAAAAACAAAATCTTCTTCCTTCCTCAGCTGTTCTTCTGTTTTATCAATTCAGCTTTTTCAGACCTGGTAAGAGCTTTCCCTGGTTTCACAGAAAATAAAAGACTTCATTTGGTCTGAAAAACTGTAGAAATCTTCAAGTGGCCTGGTCAGAACTCCTTTAAACCTTCAGCGAATTGGTGTCAGGAGTAAATAAAACCCAATCTATAAAGCACACACAAACAGAAAGTAATAAAAGTAATAAAATTAACTGCAGTCAGTAAAATAAATTTTCAGTGTCCTACTATCAGACTTACAATATTGTATCTGCTTTCACAGGATTTATAAAAACTGAATAACAAAGTCCAACAACCTATTTATATGAGTGTGCCTTCATGTAACAGAATTTTAAAAACCCACCAGGTGTAACATAAGCATGATCACAATTTTTGAAATAGCTGAAATGCTCAAAAAAACCCAACCCCAGCGGAAAAGCAGGAAGATGTACTTGACACTGTGAATGTTATTATTTCAATCAATAAGATTCATAAAAATAGATTCTAACTTTTTGTCACAAGATCTTAGAAAACATCACCATAATGAATTAAATCTCACAGCATTCCTCTGGGGGCCAGCAAATCTTACATTTATTCATAAAATGAACAAGCAAACATACAAAGGGCTGGTAATCCCAACAGCACAATTCCCTGTCAGCACTGAGCACAGTTTATAAAAGGCAGGTGATGGATTTGTACACAAAGCTCCATAAAATACGTCCCATATAAACACCATGCACTATCATTACCTTGAATGGGTTTTGAATGTTCCTGTATTTCACAGCGAGCTGTTCCCGTTGCCACATCCCACACAATGATTTTCCCTGTGGCATCAGCAGAAGCCAAACGTAAGGAATATGGAGAGCCAATATTGTGGTGGTAATTTTCCTTAGCCCATTTAACCTGAACATCCAGATGGGAATTGGTTAAAGGTGACAACCATAGACACCACAGTTTAGACTTTTCAGACAGATAAATGATGAACTCAGTAAAAAAGTATGGTAATAGTTAATGCCACCAGCACCTGTAACATACCTGTAAGCTACCATCACTTGTGTAAATTTAAGGTAGGTCACAACTGTGCTGCATGACTGCATGGCTGATATTCTCAAATTACATAAATCAACAACAGTTGTACTTAAAGGTAACTACAACCATCCAAACATATATGCCAAGTATATAAAGGGTTTACTTAGATGTTTAGAGGAAACTAAGTGGCAGTGTTTAAGGTTCTGTAGGCATCCACAAACCTATACCTACTGACTTCTGAACAAATGAAAGCAGAAAAATTACCATTCCATTTTTATACACATCCTAACACATACGAATTTCCTAATCTGACAAATATATTGTTGTATTGGGGAGGAAGGAAGGTTAGTCTTTCATTGATGTGTTGGCTCGTAACTAAATAAAGAAATAAAGTACTGTTGACCTTTGATAACTTTTTGTTTATTTTCAACACATTGCCACCACTGATTTCCAGTCATCACTTCTCAGTTTGGGATTTCAAGCTGCACAGGCTTGTAAATTGGCAATACTTATGAGAAATCTGTGTCTTAAAATCTGAAACACTCTGTCTACAACTCCTCCCAGATTACAAGGGGATAGTTAACACTGACTTCTTCCTTATCTATCTCACATGGAGCTGTTTTGCTGTCTGCTTTTAAGGTGAACTTCTGCCCCGGGAGAGACTACAGACACTGACAGAATAAAGACACAAAACTGCTAAGCTAATGGGAATTTACCTGCTCCAAAAATTCCACCCTAGCCAGCTGCCTGGGTGCTGTCACATTGCCTGACACAGAAAGGGTGAGGCAAACGCAGGACTTTCTGTCCATACTGAAAACATGACATTTTGAAAACTGAGATAGGATTATCATTAGGCACCACTAACTTTGCACCGTGAAACAGGTTTACAGCAGCATTCAGAGCCTTTGTGCTGCCCCTCTCAGAGGTATGAGCAGGATGGATCATGCAAACCAGGTGAATAAATTTAACAAATGTGACACAGGCACAGCACACAATCTCTAGCTCTAGGTATAAACGCAAAGCCTGTTTCTACCAGAATCACAAAGAATTCTTGAGAGACTCTCCTCTACCCACAAATTTCATCTTTGCAATTCCTGCTTCCCTGCTGTTCAAGAAAGAACTACCCCTGAGAATATCTGCATGTGGCTGTATAACTGTAATTGTAAAAACCTACAAAGCTATTTCTTTCTCAGTTAAATGTATATTATTTCAAAGCAAATTCCAAGTCTGGAAAACATCATTTCTCAAGGGAGGAGTTGTCACCAAGTTCAGAACAACAAAAAGACGACCTTTACATGAGCAGCCCTAACCAGAGCCCATGTGTTGCTCCCACACCACAAACCTCTTTCCTTTCTGCAGTCACACTGCTCCAAGGCCCCCACACAGGCCATGACCTTCTGCTAAAAGAAATTATTTTCTTACAGCATCAGTCACTGTCTACCCTGACTTCAAAATACAGCAGCATTGGTCAGAAACAGGAACCAGAGGTGACTTTTTTTAATGTTCACAAGCCATCCCACTTCATTTCTAAAGCCCTACTATCACTGTTTATTAATGCATCAGAAAGGACACAAATGTGATTTAAATCCTCTCCTTCTTGTGACAGATCAAAAAATGTCTCTTGTAATTAGATTTTCTTCTGCAAAAGCATACTTTCAATACTCTTTGTAAAGGTAAAATCAGATATAATCCACTCCATACAAAGCCATCAGCCTCACACAAACACCTTTTGGACAGAGGGATAACTAACATGGACCCATTTTCAGTGAATCTATTACTTATTCCAGACACAGTTATGACAGAAAAATAGCAAAATGGACTGCAAAAGGATTCTGAAACAATTGCTTTTTTCTTCATTTTATTTGTAACAGATGTGGTGTGTTTTGAAATTTTTCAGAACTGAAGCACAGGTTTTTGGGGAGAACATCCCCAGTGGACTGAATTTACTGGTGGGAGTGTCTTCTACAAGGACTTTAAGCCAGACTTACACAGCTGAGTTCTTACAGATCCACTCCAGTTTATTTATGCTCTTAGCATTTACAAACTCTTTAAAAAACTACCCCAACTTAGGAATTGAAGAAAATTCTTAGAAATGTAAAAGTATCCGCAGCTATCTGCCTGCCAAATAATCCTCTAAACCCTAAATGAATCTGCCATTGTCCACAACCAAAGAAATGATGTATCAAAGAAATACATCCTGTTGCTCACTCCACCCAAAGTCAAACGCCGCGATTTCAAGTCAAGGACCTTCAAAGGAAAGTACAGGTACCCCACACTTAAACTAAAATTTTAGCCATTTTAAATCACTAAAATAAATGTTCAGTTTTGTCTTCTATTGTTCCTTTTCTATAGGAAAGAAAAGAATAAAAAGCTTAAAAGTAACTTTCTAGATGAATGGTGCACTTCCCACAACAGGGAGGATCAGAAAGGGCAGCAGCAAAGAGCTTCACTCGATATTTTGGGATGTTAATTTGAAATCCTCTCACGTTAACAGCTTTCCTAGAAACATCTCTGTGTTCTATAACACCAACAAATGTTTCCAGATATTCTGTATTTTATATTCTGTATTTTCTAGAAAGATATACCATCAACTTCAGCTCAAATTTAGCATGTATGGTTTGACCTAGCTGCAAAAGAGAGCACATAAAATATGTGTATTTTACAACAGATTTCATGTGAAAATCACGTGTAATATCATGTCAGGTATTTACAGTGATTTAGAATGATAACATCTACACCAGAACCGAGTAATATACCTTAAAGCAGGTACTTCTCACCTTGACAACACTGGCTTTGTGTCTTTCCAAAACCTGTAAAGTCTGAGCAGAATTGGCGTCCACTACGAGCACGAGGGAATGGCATCCATACGCAATCAAACCTTGCCAGCCCCTGGAAGAGCACAGAGCATCATCAAGTGAAACACAGCAAAAGCTCTTCACATAAGGAATGAGGGGGTTTTTTTTGTAAGTTGAATGCATGTTACTAGACACAGTATTTGATGTTTAGCATATGGTAAATAGTATTTAGTGACATAAAAGCATTATAAAATAATATTGCACTGTCTCCTGGAGTCCTAAACCACCACAAAGAATTGCTTTGTGTCCATCTCAAAATCTTCGGCAAGTTTAAGACATCACATAGGAATTCTTGAAGAGTGTTCCCAAATTTTAGACACAAGAACACACGTAATAAATATATTTGCAATTAAATAATTAATTGCACTTTAAAAAAATTATTTATTTACATATTTATAGGCAAAAAAAGGCGTATGTAAACAATTGTTACAGTAACAGTGAAAATCTGCTGAGGCCTATCGGCCTTCAGGCTAAGTTAACCACAGAATCACAGAATGGTTTGGGATGGATGGGACCTTAAAGATCCTCCCCATTCCAGCCCCTGCCATGGGCAGAGACACCTTCCACTGTCCCAGGCTGCTCCAAGCCCTGTCCAACCTGGCCTTCCAGAGATCCAGGGGCAGCCACAGCTTCTCTGGGCACCCTGTGCCAGGGCCTCCTCACCCTCATGGGGAAGAATTTCTTCCCGATATCTAATCTCAACCTACTCTGCTTCGACTGGAACACTCGTCTCACTGCCGGGAGGGACTGGGCCACTCTCATCCCCGGGAACTCCTTTGTCCCTGCCCAGAGCTGGACAGCAGCAGCTCCCGGGGCTCCCTGCGCTCCGCCGGTCCCTCCAGGGCATCCATCGCTACCCCAGCCCCCGATCCCGGCGCCTCACGGGGGTTCTGTGAACGCCCCGGTACCAGCGTGGCCTCGCAAGCGGAGGCAGCGCCAGGGAAGAGCCAAGCCCGAGCCGCGGCTGCGGCCAAGGAGCTGCGGGGGC
>VZRN01003884.1:733518-762984 GCA_013397935.1 Dasyornis broadbenti
CGAGCGCCGCGGCCCTGCCGGCACCGCCCCGCAGGAAGCGCCGCCTCGGCGCCGTCGCCGCTCCCGGCCCGGCCGGGGCTCCCGGCCTGCGATCGGCAGTTCCGCATGCCCTGCCCTACCCTGCCCGGCCCGGCGCTGCGGGTGTCCGGGGTCAGGCACGGTGTCTCAGGGTGCCAGGAGAGCTCCGTTTGGAAGGCACCTGTGGAGATCATCCAGGGCAGGCTCACCCTGAGCGGGTGGCACAGCAACGCATCCGGGTGGTTTGGGATGTCTCCAATGAGGCAGACTCCACACCCTCGCTGGGCAGCTGTTCCAAGGCTCTGCCGCCCTCAGCGTGACGAAGTTCTTCCTCGTGTTGAGGTGCAACTCCTTGTGTTTTAGTTTGTGGCCGTTTTTCTCATCCTGTCGCTACCAATGAAGAGTCTGGCACCATCCTCTGACCCCCCTTGGAGATATTTATATGCGTCGATGAGATCTACTCTCATTCTTCTCTAGACCAAATACTCTTTCTGTCTTTCCTCATCAGAGAGATGCCCCAGGGCCCTCACCATCTTTGTGGCCCCTGCTGGATTGTCTCAGCAGCTCCTTTGCTTGCACTGAGGAGCCCAGGACTGGACACAGTGAGGGGCATAGAGGGACACCCCCGAGCTGCCACCCATGGACACGGTGCTGCCGTGTTGGTTGTACATCCATGGCTGGGAGGGGAAAGGAACCGTGGGATGCCAGAGACTCCAGCTCCAGGGGTGCTTGTGCTTCTTGTCAGGCTGCAACCTGGGACAAAGCTCCCTGTCTCATCTCCAAGTGCCTGGATGCTGCAGGACAGCCAGAACATTTTTTTCACCAGAGCAATTTCTGCTCCAAAGTACCTCTTCAATGACAAAACACAGTGCCAGACCTCTTCGTGCCCTCAGCAGCAGGCATGCAGCAGCACACCTTGCACCACAAGGCACCAAACCCCTCCTAATGCAACCCATCCTCCAGCTGTCCCCAAGCTGTCAATCACTCCAGGCAAACCCACCTGGGATGACACATCCCTGTGCAGGAGCACCGGACATTTGCACTGGAGCACACCAGGCTGCAGAGCATCGAGGTTGGACTTGATCATCTCAGAGGTCTTTTCCAGCCTGATTGTGTGATTCTGTGAAGTTTCTAAAACAATTTTCTGTACCACAGCATTAATAAGATAGCAAGAATTATGTACTTCCAGGCTCATTATTTAACATTCATGGGATGTTGGGGTGTTTGTTTCTCTTTGAAACAATGATAATTGTTTATTTGTTATATTTTGTAGAGAAAAAGATGCCACTAGATGGCCAGAGATGGCAAGAATGTAATGCCAGCTACACGCTCCTACATTGCTGCAGTGTCACTTTGTCACAGAAGATGTGATAATGCTGATCCCCTTTTTCCCTCTTTTCATTCTAATCACAATTGAATTTGTGCAAGTGGGAACTCAAGAGACAACCTGCAGCTGGTTCCTTTTCCAACTCTCTTCTAAAGAAATCTACTCTTGAAGCATAGTACATCACTCAATGCCATTTTCAGGTCACCGTAACATTGGAAGTTACTTCTTGAAACCATCTCGTCCCAAAAGATCTCTCTTTACTCTTAAAACTGAAAAAATGACTGTTTGGAGAAGTAAAGAGCTTTTTTGTTCCCTTTTCTTTGTCATTATTTGAGGACAATGTGATCTGCACCTCTGGAGATCAATTTTGTAAGAGCCTGAGCAGCCACTAGCTTCATGAATTTTAGTTATTTTTTGCTAATGCTGTGTTTTTACTCTGTGTCCTTGAACAATGTAATGCTGCTCATGTTTTTGGAGGATTTTGGTTATTTTCTTGCTTTGTTGGACTGGGGTTTTGTGAGAAGGGTCCTTTGGAACTTTTATTGCACAATAGAAACAGAGGCTCTTCTCCACAGTTTTCCATCTGTTTTCTTGAC
Source organism: Dasyornis broadbenti (assembly GCA_013397935.1). NCBI lineage: Eukaryota > Metazoa > Chordata > Aves > Passeriformes > Dasyornithidae > Dasyornis > Dasyornis broadbenti. The sequence continues at coordinate 735,460 of VZRN01003884.1, forward strand.
ATCAGAAAACCAAGCAACAAATGAAACGCTTAAAGGAAATAGATACTTTAAGGTAGTTGAAGATAAGGGAAAAAGGGAAATGAAAGAAGAAATGAGGGCTGTGTCACCAAATTGGTTGAAAAAAATTAAGAATCTGAGTGGTTTTAAGGGTCAGATAGGGTGAAAATCAGCGTGGAAGAGCTAGGCGAATGAATACATACTGAAGATTCATCAGAGGGATAGGGAGGAGATGAGGAAGAGGTTTGTGAACAATGATAAGGATCACTGGAAGAGCTGAACGGAATGGAAATGTTGTGAGATGTCAGAGGGAGAGCAGAGGTGTGCTCTGGATGAACTTCTGCTTGCACTTCGGATCCACAGCAACTCACCAACACAGAGACTGATGCAAGGCAAATGGATGTGAACTAAACCAGAGATGCAAACTTCTATTTTTGGGTGATTGACTGTATGTTCTCTTTCACATCTTATTGTTAATTGAAACCATTGCCAAGCAAGAATGCAAAATACATCAAGGCCCTTAGTCTTTCTCACTCTTCTGTAAATACAATGACACACTTTTGACTGCTGTGCAAAATATAAATCCCAAGCTTTCAGCTGTTTAACTGCATAGTCAGTAACGCCATTAAACCCACAAACACCTCTGGGGCTATCAAGTGTCCAAGATGTGATACCCAGTGGCAAAGATTTCATTCCAGACAGCTGCAATTGCCCTCGCTAAGTACATATGGAGAATAAAGTTCTGGGTGACCATAAAAAACACATTTTAATGAATTAATGATTAAATAAATAATGAGAGCTTTGATTCTACATAGCTCATGATTGTAAATGATTTTTCTGTGAGCTTGAACAAGAGAAAGTGGAACCAAAGTGGGGACATGTGCAGTCTCCCTTTTAGGTTTCTCCTTTACATAGTAATTATTGCAGGAATATTCCTGTGAAAACTTCTGGGACCTCTTTGATTTCCATGGCCTTAAGTTAGAGCTGGAAGAGCTCCTGGGATCCACTGGTGAGCCACCACATCCTGTGTGCTGTGCATTCCGTTATCCAAACCCCAGCTTGAGATCAGCGTGTGTAACCAATCCACACATGCTATGGGCCACGGCTCTATTTGCATTACAAATTATGCTGCTCTTGCCTTGGTGGTATCGTTTCTACTCCATGCATTTAAAGCTCCTTGAGTTTTCTGCTGGTTGAGTGTCCCTGGTTGAATGGGGGATGACTGAAAACGGAGCCATTCTCTCTTACCAGAGGTTTTGCACAGGGCAGGAGACTTGCACAGTTGAGTTTTGCCTCACACTTTGGGGTTTTTCCTTTTTTTTTTTTTCTGCAAAGGGAATATATCTAAAGGCAAGATCCGTTTAATCACAGTCTAACTTAATAATCCCAGTAGGGATCTTTTTATTTCATGTTGTATTTTCAGAAAAAAAGATTAAATAAAAAGTATTGATGAAGGAGATTCCATTTCTGGGACATCAGAGTTCCGCTAAATTTAACACAAAAATAAAATCAATATATGAATTTCAGAGTGTGGAATATTTAGCTTCTAGAACTCTATCAGCTTGATGCAAAACCAGATGGCTTTAATCAACGACTCAAATACTCGCCTCCCTTTCCAAATGCTTTCAACTCTAAAGTTTAAAATTATCCAGAAACTTTCCTCCATGGGAGCCGGGTCTAATCCAGTTCCACTGAACTTGCTGGAGGCTGTGGGGTGAACTATGAAGAGACTCTAAAGACTGCCTGTGGTCTCATTTGGTTTTGACCAAGTTTCACCAAAGGAAAAGTTTCTCAAGTGGTCTTTTGTGTTTTTTTTTTTTTTTTTTTTTCTCCTGAAAATGTTTTCCTTCCTATATATTTCTCTTTTTCTAAAAAGATGATGAAGTGTAGAATTATTTAGTTCACATATTAAACTTCATTTCTATGGTGCCAGCTTTGTGCCATTTCTTTCTAATTTCATCCTAGTCACCAGTACCCATGACTGCTCGAAAAAAATCACAGAGGGGCTCTGGCCCTTGCATTTCTTCATGGTCCTTTCTTTGAATATTCCTGCAGATGGGCATTTACTCACCTCCCTGAAATGCATTACTATAACTGAGTGAAAAATCCCTGGAGGAACACAGCAGAAAAAAAGGACAGAGATCTGAAAGATATGAGATCCCTCACTGACACAAAGAGGGAACGAGAAAGCCAATCCCACATATCACCATCCAGTGACAGTTTGATTGGTTTGGACTTTAAAAATTGGGGGTTTTCCCAGGAAGAGAAATCAGAATTTCCACAGGCAGAATCCTGAGATTTTTATAGTGGTGAGTTTTCCTAGAGTTCAGACACTGGCTCTTGCTCTAGGTAAGCGTGGAGCCGGGCCAGGCACTGTGATCCAACAAATGGGTTAAAGGGGAGAAGCCTGAAGTGTTTCAGAGCTTTGGAAATATCCTAGCAACATGAGAGAGCATTTGTTTATTATTTTATTAGGTATATAAGAAAGGATTTTTGAGGGGTTTTTTGTAGCTAATAAGTAATTTATCAGCATCAGTGCATTGCGCTCTAAGTTATAGGATGAGAGCAACAGCGGTGTGAAGTTGGGATTTGAAATCTGTGTGAAACAATGCAGGATGCTCAACGCTGATGAATCAGTCAGTGTTCCTGACAACCTGAGGTTCCATGACATAAATGTTTAAAGAGGAAGAAGTCTCTAAGAAGACAGGCTTCCTGAAAAACTAATGGAAAATGAAGGAAAAACTGATTTTAAGAGCCTTCTGCAACTCCATGACTACAGCTAATGAAAATGTGAACACAGTAATTTACTGAGTTTGATACAGTGCATATTGAGAAGTAGAAGTGTCCTCATGTATATTGCATATTAAATGGATGGAAAAAGTTTTAATCCATGTTATTAATGTTTTGGGCTGTGCAGGGTTTTTAAAATTAAATTTAAAAATTCAAATGTCCAGAAACCATGGTAACCATGTATATCCAGCAAAGTGTTATTAATTTCTGCACGTTATATAACCTACACATTAAAATTTAAGGTTGGATGCAGCCCAAAAATAATTCTTATGAGAGCATAAACCTTTATTATTTCATGGTGTATAATATTTTCATTAAATGGTTTTAACATTCTTTGGGAAAGTCTGCATTAGGATTTGTTGTATCCAATGCCCAATGAAGTTTTGCAGTCAGTGTCAAAGTGTGGCCCTGCTTCAAGGCTCTGGGTGGAAGACATCCATGGAAAATAAATGTGTATAATTCCATACGTAGCACTGCAGTCTGCATGTGGGAAGTAAAAACCAGCCTGGCACACCAGCCACTTGAACCACAAGGATTCCCTCACCGGTGCCTCTCCTCCACGAAAAGGAGTGGGAATTCTGTGCTCTCATGGTTTATGATGCAGTGAAGCTTTGAGTCCCTAATAAGCTGAAGGGACACTGAAAGTTCTTAAATCTTGGTCTGAAAATACAATATAAAGTATCAAACAAAATGCTGGGATGACCTGTGAAAGACAAAATCCTTCTGTGAATACAAAGAGCATTAGCAAGCTGCCAGGTCATTAAAGCGAGGTTCTGTTCCCCACTTTTGATGTTCCTCCAGTGCTCCTGGCAGTTCCTGGGCTGCAGTTGTTCCTGGGGCTGCCCACTGCTGGTACAGGTGATGGGTGCATTCCCACAGTCCCTCTGAGAGCCAGCAACTGTTTCAGGGACTTCTGAGAAGGCATCACATATTCAATGTCTAAAGCAGCTTTATAATCGCTCTTTTTTTCCTAGTAAAATACATTTTAAGAGCGTTACGCAATGTTTCGCTCTGGGATTTGAGTTCTTTGGTGGATTTCACTGCTCGTTTTTGTAAAGCATCACGAGAAAAGCTCTGAACTCCTTGATATACTTACATATATTAGGTGGAGGGCCCGAGCCTTGCAGGTAAACAGGAGCAAAAAAGTAGAAGTTCCAGGAAAACTCCATAAATATGATGCACAAAGCTTGCTTTCCATCTCAGTACAGTGATGACCTGTGACTTCCTTCTAGCTGTGCATGATTTCTTTTTCCTCTGGTGTAATTATAAATTGATCACAGGCAGGAAGGAAAGATGCAGCTTTTAGAACACAAGGTTTAAGTGCACCGCAGTTCCCAGAAAACTTCGTTTGGGATTTTCCACTTTCTCAGTTTAAGTAAAAGAAAGAATGGCCACCTAGGAACCAGTCTCTAAGAAGCAGAATATCTGGAAGGACAAAATTATCATCTAATGCAGTGATGAAAAAAATACACAGATTTGTGTCAGAGAGAGAGCAATTCCACACAGCTGCAGGAATCACAATATTAAATAAAAATATTTTTTAAATCAGCTTCTGGAGCTGGTTCAGTGATGATGCTTTGCAGGCTGTGGCTCTTGTTGACAGCAATTAGAGTCTGGAAACCACAGGAAAGAAAAAAATCTGGGGTCAGTGCAATAAAGGTAGAAAACACGGACTTCTTCAATAAGGCTGCTTCCTGCCAGTGCTGCTTTAAACTGCTTTCTCAGGGGCCATTGAGTTGCAGAAAGAAACCAAATGAGTCTTAATACTTTTTCAGATTTCAGGTTTTAAAGAGCTTATGTAAATATTTCCCATAAGTACAATAAATATTTGATCTGACTTTGAAATAGTGCTGAAAAAGCAAGTTTTATGATCACTGATAAAGGCAATGTAGAGGTAAAAATCCTCATAAGGCCCATCATTTTTGACATATTAAGTGTCCTGCCCTTATAAGCGTCTGCAGGGTAGGAAATGACTTGGCTGAAATACTGCATCTATTAACAAATACCACGTATCCATATATATGAAAATCATCCTCTGAAGAGTCCATTTCCAAAAAAACAGACCTTCTAGTAGAGATCAGAACTGTGCCTCACCAGCCATGAATAAAATGTATTTCTTTCCAGCCCTGTGTGAGCTGCACAGGTTGGTTTATGTTCTGTGGGATTAGCAGTATCCATCTGTTTTTTCCCCTCAGTGAAAGTAGTGAAGAGAGAGGCTATGGCTTCGCTTTACTGGTGATTTTCTACAATGTTCACATCCTCTTCTTTAAAGATGAATCCTTAAAATGTGAAATTGCTCGTCCATCATGCAGTGGATATCAGAATAATAATGGTATCTGCTGGTTTAGTTCATGCTCATATATACAAGAGAGACTTTGACTGGCTTCAGTCGTGATAAATTGACTTTAAGGCCCTCCACACTGTGGCAATGTTCCCGTCCTCAATTTTATGTACTTTTATTTACCTTTCCAATTCTGACTTTTCTCTCTTCAGCACAAGAAAAACAAAGGCAATCAAAAACAAAACCAAAAAAAAAATCACCAAAATCCCCACACAGACACACACACACAAATCCCGCCAAAATCCAAACAGGCCTTCAGGAGCTGGCATGAAATTCTTTCTAGGAATTTGGTCAGTGAAAGACATCTCATGTATGGGAATTGTGGTGACGTGCAGGACTAAGATATCCCTGAAATCCAAGACTTCTACAGTGTCCTGCCAGGCCTCATTAAGCTTGCCTGAAATGAGCCAATCGGTGTCCAAAAAAAATTCAGAAACAATAAAGAATTTTTTTTTTTTAACTTCACTCATTGTGGGGTCAGAGAGCAGAGCTGTAAGAAATGCATCCGTGAACCTAAACTTACAACAGGGCAGTTTATGCAGGAATGCACAAATGTGTGGTGATTTTTTCACACAAATAATATTTGGAAGCATCTGACAACAGCTTTGTCACGACAAACTTACATGAAAATAGCCTTTAAAAGCACCACTGTCTAAGATAATTTAAGAAATCAGATTTTTCCACAGTGCAGGCGACTGAGGGAATTAAAATCTAGGTTAGATTTTCTTCCTCAAGAAAATGTACCTCTATTTCTTTCTTTCAAAACATTTTCAGATCGTTGTCTTGAACCTCAGCCATGGAGGAGTGGCTGTATTCCTGTGCTACAAATCTTGGGGATAGGTTCAATATCGCATTTTTCTGCTCTCCAGAGCAGGACTCCTGGGAGAGCAGGAATGGTGGAATATATTCAGTTGGAAGCCAGTTCACTCAGGATGTATTTGCAATAATATACTTCATGACTGGCACTCTTAACGGGACAGAAATTGTGAGAGTATTTCCAAATACTGTCGTATGTAACCATTTCCCTTTTCTTTTCCTATGAAACAATAAAACAAATTTCACTCTAAGCCAGCTCTTCAATTCTGACAAAAGTACTTCTTTCTATTAAAACTGCAGCTGAGCTTTTGTCTCTGTTTTGATGATTTCTGTCCCTGGGTTCCAGAGGATCCCAGCTCTTTGTGCTGCACGCTTGGGCTGAGCTCCCTGCCACTGAATCCTGCCCATCCAAGCTTCCAGGTTGTTTTCCTGAATTGTCATCGTGCTGACAGTAGGCTGAATGAAACCCAAACCTCTTCATTGTTCTCTGTGGAGCAAAGGGAATGTTTTCTCTGCTTCATCAAATGCAAAGTTCACTTTGTGATGCATTTCTCTGCAAACTTTACCAGACCTGGCATGTTTAGATATGATATTCCTGTTCTTGGTTATGCTAAAAGCCCCCAGATCCCTGGTAATAGGATTTCCACGGTATCTCCCGTAATGGGGAGCGAGAATATTCTTTTGCTGGGGACATGATGTAAAATTCATCTTCCCTTGAGAAGAAATGAATTGAAAAAATTACTGCTCCAAAATTTGCATGCTTTAAGGGCTAATAATTCCTTAATTCTTAATGGATATAATTCAGTAAGTATCTGTATTGATGACCTTGTGGCTTCAGTAGACTTGAGGCTTTCAGAATTGGAGAAATTACTTTTCTAAGACTGTCAGTGCTGTTGATGGATGCTGGGAGAAGAATATTTCTTGAACTCTCTTTGGGAAAAACCAGTGGTTTTCAAGGCTTATATATCAGTTTAAAAGCACAGGATCTGCCGTCACCAAAGTTCCCGTCTTCAAAACTTCAGCAGGTGAGAGCAGGTGGCTGCTTATGGCAGCAATGGAGAGGAATTTGAGAGATGAAGGACTAGAAGACAACAATGAAGATCGCCGTGAAGCTGATCAGTGTGACTCAGAGCTCAGCTGCTGCCAGCCAGGGGAAATAATCTGTGATGAGCACAACTTTCACAGGCTAAGTGTTCAGCTATTCTTTAAAGCTTCCTTCTTTTTATTTCCTATTCCCCTGCAAACTGTTTCTTGCAGCAGTTCTGGAAGTTTTGCTATGAGAAGGATCTGAAATTCAGTTTTAATACAAATTAAACAGCCCCGTTTTGACTGACAAGAACAACAGATCTAAAATGGTGAGCCCAAAGCACCTTTCCCCTGCTTACCGATTCTGTTCCATCTTCATCCTTATATTTTCATGTTCCTTCTCTTTGTCTGTCTTTGCTGCATTTTGCACATAGCGGGGAATAGAGATGTTTTGCACATAGTGGATTATTGTAGATGAGTTTTCCATAATAAAACAGTTCTCAAGCTCCTTGTTCTCCACAGAATTTTAATCAGAATTTCCCTGATTTGAAGACAGAATGAGCAATCTGAATCAGATCCCAGACATGCAAGCTTCAGAGCAGAAAACATTAAAAAAAGTTTAAATATTTAGCATGAGTTATACAATATTAAAGCCAAAGGAGACACAAAGTCAGAGGAATGATATTTATAAAGCATTCTTGATTTTGACACCAAAAAAAAATGTTTAACCTGTTAACAAAAATATTCCTCAAATAAAACTACAAGTTCCTAGACCTAACTTTCTAACTTTTGTAGATGTAGCTTTAAAATATTAATACATACTACTTAAAACGTCTGACTTGCATTTTTAATAATTAAACTTTTTTGTACCAAATAAAAGATGTGATAGCCCTTGCAGAGCTGTTTTCAGCCTAGTGGGAGCCCCAGTCCTCCTGTCCCCAGCAATTTCCTTCCCTCTGCAGGAAAGGAGGAGAAACCTTCCAGAAACAGAGAATGTACAACCACAATTAATCCTCCTCTTACTTGGCCTGAGTATAAGAACTTTTTGCACCTTTTGAACCTATACATGCAAAATTGTCGAGCACACAAAGTGGGCTATAGAAATCAGGCATAAATCCACAAGGTTTTGTATTTGTTAAAATTGTTTTCCAGAAGATTTTAAGTCCCCTAACTTTCCAGGGATTAGAAATGCTGATTGGCATGTAAAAGTCAACAAATTGGATAGTTGCAGATGATTTGTGTGGCCAGCAGACATTATTTCTTGCATATTTTTTAAAAAGAGACAGTTTTGGGATGTAATCTTGTAGTTCATAATATGTTGTAGTCCTTTGTAAAGTAATTTAAACACGAGTAATCTCAAGGGCTTGTTTTTCACATGGGATTGACAAACATGACTAATCCATTGTGCCACAACTTACTGAGGGATAAGTGCTCATTTACAGTAATTTAAAAAAAACAACAACTCCACCAAAACACCAAAAGGTTAGTAATTTTCCCCCTTTAAAAGATATCACCTTTCTTCAGTTTTTGTTTTATTTTCCATGTTTTAAAAACTTGGAAGGATTCGTTACGTGACTTTCAAGGAAAAGTATTTTTTGCAGCAGGTAAGACTATGTTGACACTGTGAATATTTGCACTGTTCTAGCCCTCTTTGTATTCTTATTTATGCATTAAAACTTGGGCAATAATTTAAAAATTATTGTAGCAAGATTAGAAATTACGCAAGGGAAGTGGCAGGGAGGAATAAGAAGAGAACCAAATAGAGCCCTGATTACTTCAGGAATTACCATTGGGATTGTATAATTAAGTGTATTCCTCATTTCATTACAAAATTCAATGAAAAGTACAACTACATTATTTTTCAGTCAGCAGCCTTTCCTTTTTTTTTTTATTCCAATTTCCATATTGATCTCCTCAGTCCTCGGAAGGGTTTTGGGGCAAAATGAGTTCTTGCATCTTTGATTAGGTTGAAAACAATCTGATCTGTGGTTTTTTCCGTATCTCTTCAGTTCAGTGAGTCACTGTGTGAGACACCTTCGCGCACAACAGGATGAAGCAACGGGCAACGCTGTCAGGCTGCAGACACATCACAAAATCCTGGTAAATTTGTGAGGGTGAGAAAATCATGGGTTTGTTCATAAGCAGCTCTGAAGTAGGAGCAGATAAACCGTGCTACCCAAACATTTTGCTTTCCAGTTACATAAATAAAGCCTTTACTGGTCCAAACTCAGTGGTACCCTAAATAGCAAGAAGTTTTCCCTTGATTAATGGAGATTCCTCAGCTGCTGTGACATGGTGACTGCGGGGTAATTAATCCTGTTAAGTGTTTACTGCCGATATCCATCAGCGTTAATGGCCTGGCAAAGGCATTCCCAGCAAGGGATCAACCACAGACAGCTGCTTTAAAAAGGAAAAGTTTCTCTTGTTATGACTGAAATAACGATGCTTACATGTTGTAGGGCACTGCACATTCCTCACCACACCACTTCTCAAAGAAAAAGCACCACGATGATGCTTACTTTGCTGTAGGAAAAACTGTGTCACAGGAAGATGAAGAAGCTCATCCAGGTCACCCAAGAAGTTGGTGGCACGGCTAGGAAAAATGTGGGGTTGTTATGTCCCAATCAGATGCCCCGTGATCCTCAAATAAAAGGATTTACGATCAGCGGGAGGCTGAGCAAAACCTCCTCATTAACTGCTACGCTGTGGATCTCGCATCAACTCTTCTTTGAAAATCAGTGTTTAGCTGCGAGTAACCACCGTGTTTCCCATTGAAGTACTTGTAACACTGGTACCACTCACAGCTGCTGGGGTACAAAGCACATCTGTCAAAAGAAAATCCACATTAATAAAGTATGAGAATTCTGGCTCTTCTACAAGCCTTAATGTGACACCAAACTCTTCTCACTGCTTGAGATAATTTTGCCTTTGAGAAGAATGAAGTTTTCTAACAGGGGCTGCATCAGTGGAGTTCCTGCACGGAGGAATTTGGTCCTTCCCTTTCTCTCTCGACAGCAATAAGAAAACAGGTGTGGGGAGAAGAAATAGTTGCAAAAGACCCGTGAAAGCTCTGCACAGGCTAGGATGTGGGTGCTCTGGCCCATCCCTCTCTCAGTGAAAGTGATGCTGCCAGGAAGCCGCATTTGATTCGTTTGCTCCTGGCTCACCAAAGCACAGCCTACATGTTAATATTTATCACCTTAATTAACATCAGATTTGATACTCTGCTACAAAAGTTAAACAGCAGCAGATTAATTAGTTCAGTGAAAAATTGTTGCCTTTTCAAACAAAGCTTCCAAATTTTCACAACAGCCACTGGTGTGAAACTTGAGGCATTTACATTTTTAATTTCCTCTTGCCATGACTGGTTTTAATTAACAGAAATTACAGTAGCAATGATTGGTACGGATAGATGCTGAAACTAATTACTAAGATGGCATGAGGTAAGATTTAAAATGTAGATTTAATTTTGGAAAAGAACAATATAAATAAAAATACACTCTAGAGCCCTTATGAAGATTACAGATTGCACCAGTGAGCTGACCTGTCTCTTACAGGAAAGGGGATTTTCTCAGCATATTTGCGTGCAGTGCTCTGCCGTATTTACTGAAGCCTTTCCCAAAGGCAGTTGCTCCTACATTTGTAATTCCCCTCCATCTCTTTGATTAAACAATTGAGCCCCCTTGTAGCTTTTCTATTTTTGCGTGTTTTGATCCATTTGGTCACTGTAGGGATGTGTTTTCAAAGCTGTCTCAAAGCACGCAAAGACTTTTGATTTTTACCTCCTGCAGTCCTCAAAGGCAGTGACATCTCATAATTAACAAACAGCTCTGAGTGTACTAAAAATGTATTCCCACAATTTCATGGTTGAGGAAAAAAAAGATTTAGAAATTAGCTTGACTGGGTTTTGTTATGTTTTATTGCTTTCGGGTTTTTATATGGTAGGTCTTCTAAAAGTTAAAGAATAGGGAAAAAATATCGGAAACTGGGAGCAAAGCAGAAATGGAAAGAAAATGAGATTTCAGTCCCATCTAGTAGTGATAAATCAAAGATTTCAAACACCTAGGGTGAATATGGCTGTTGTTTTCCCCTACTCTATCTTATATATGAAATCAGCAAGAGGCTGACCATTCTTCTGTGTAATTGGTGGAAATTATTTGGGTAATTCTGGTTTGTGCACTACCAAGTGTAACTATTTCTTAATATCTTAAAGTTAAAACATTTGGATATTAGAAGTCTTGTCTTTTCATTGAGCCCCAGTACATAGTCTGCTTACATATTTCACAACACATGCCATATAACATGTTAATTTTATATTCACAAGTTTTAATTGATTTTCTGTGTTTCATAGGTAACTTTTTTTGGTAATGTCACTTTTAACTTAGGCTTCAAAACAGCTGCTTTTTAGAAAGGCAAGCAGCAGTTTCACCAGATTTCTCCTGTTCCTTCCACAGGTTTAAAGTCCAAGAGGGACCATGGGATCTGCTGTGTCTCCTCAAGTCACAGGGACTCGGTTCCCTCAGGCTAGGGATCAGACAGGCTCAAGCCAGACCAATGGAGACTCCAGATTTCATTCTGAATGCAAACTAAACATCTCTCAGCAAGTCAGAAGAGATTTTTCTTTGAAGTGATGGAAAAGTAGCCAGCATAGCCTTCAGGGAATGAATTATTTCAGTCTCATTCTAATATTGTCCAAAGCACCAATTCTACGGACCCTAAAGTGTGCAAGAAATAAAATTGTAGGAAGAAAGGCACGTTCTCTCACCAGAATGATCAGGCAGAGGAAACAGCCAGCAGCTCACTGTAACAGGACCCTGCAAGTCTTTATTAACATTACCATTGTAATAATAATTCATATAATAGGTCTTTTCAGCCAGAGAGAATCTGATGAGCTGATGTTTACAGAGTGGAAAATGATGCTCCTCTACTGAAGTGAATGCAGCTCTGCCGAGTCATGTCGAGTATAAATTAGCTGATTTTTGTGCAAGTGGAGAAGGGAAACAATGGGGGAGGGCCTTGGCAGTCAGAGTTTGCTCAGATTTTAGGGATGCCAGGTTTAAGATTCCAGTATGGGCAAAGAGTGAAACCCAGTCTTTTCCAGCCACAGCCCCTTGTGGACTTGACTGACATCTCCCACACTCGGTAAATCCAGTTAAATCATTCCCTTGGAGCAGGAAGCAGAGGGAAAGCTGCTGCCCCAGACTTGACTCCAACTCTCACTACGATGTGTTTCCCCGGGAGTCATTCAGCACATTTTCACGTCAGAAAGGGGCTGTACAGCACTTTTGGGATGGAGGCAGACTTTAAGGAGGAGTGGTTTTAGCCTTCTCAGTTACTCCTGTTAGGCACTACTGCAGAATTGCAAGAAAAACAAGCTTAGGAAGCTCAGGATCTCTTTACAAACACATCAATTTTTTTGCCTGGAAAACAAACCTCTTTCAAGGGCATTTGCTCAATGAGGCATTTTCTCCCCTGCATCTTCTCAAGGTGCTACTGAAGATTACAGCCAAGCCTATAACCCCTTTAGATAAAAACCTGAATTTCCCACTGTTGTGAGATACAGAAGACACTTGTGCCATTCACCCCTCGACTGGAGCAGAATAAAAATTCTCCTTTTGTTCCCCAAGGGTTCCCAAACTTTCTTACTTCCCTAGAAGAATCCCCAATGGTACCAGCAGTTCATGCACTCATGCTTGTTTTGTCATTTCTTAAGCACCTGCAATGAGGACAGACATCAACTGGATTATAATTTTAGAGAAGCCTGACTTACACCCTGATGTTTACTCCAAGTTACAGATTAGTTCATTGAATTGTCCTTCCTTGCTGGCTCTCTTAGGGATACAGGTGTGCACACCAGGGCAAACACTGCCATTGTCTGCCCTTACTTTGTGTAAAACATTTCACATTTCACCGCAGAGCTGGAAATCGTGTCTGTCTGGCAAATTTAGTTGAAAGAACTCAGTTTTCTTCCAAGAACCCTCTTCTCTCCTCAAACTGCTGAAACTGGATTACACTGAAGAATAAATTATAGAAGGTGCTAAGAACTGCCAACAGCCAACACCAAAACCTTACAAGACTCTTCTCTTACAGATGAAGTTCTGAAACTTCTCCAAAACAATAAATAAAACCAGGATTCCTACTGCAGATTTTTAATCATCTCAGAAAGCAGACTCAATTTCATGATTCTTAGAGATGTTTTGCACTGCAAATACATTTATTACCATACCTGAGGAGTAGTTGCTCCCAAGTTGCCCTCACTAGAAATCCACTCAGACACATTGTTGGTGGAATACAAAATTTTGGTTAAGGAACTAAGTTGACCTTAATTTCTGTACATTGCCATATAGCTCACTGAGTTTGTTTTAATATGCTAATAGAAATTCAGCTGGTGTACAACGCTTCTCTGTTGTGATTTTCAAACAAATTCAGGCGTAATAAAGTTTATAACAGCATATTAATTCCTAGTCCATGTAATTTCCTGAATTTAAAAAGGGGAGGATGGGACTGTTCAGAACCGCTGCTTTTCATTTCGACACTGGTTCCCTGCAGGACCGAAACTTTGTCCAGCTCAGGGCTGTCAGCCCTGGCAGGGATTGCAGCCCAAGCAAACCTTGCAGATGAAGCTGACCATGCTCCCACTAATGGTTGTGCTGGGATAGGGCGTACCCAGCTGAGTTTATTCCTCTGTTATCTTTTTGTCCACCCTTTGCTACCATCTCAGAGCAGCTGTCTGAGTGCTGGAATCCACGCCTGATTCCCGAGTTCAAATGACCCAATTTTCCCTCAAATTAAAAGATGCTGATTTGCTTAATGCCTTTCGGAAACAGACTGTCCTGTCTAAATACACACACTGTGTATTTATAGGTCTTCAATACACAAGTCTGAAAAACATTGGCTTCCTTCCTTGGCTGAAAACTGGGTTAACGATGAGGAACATCTGCCAGTCTGGAGATTCAGTAGTCCTGGCCATGTGGCAAGCATCTCAATAAAGTAATAAAATCTAACAATTTAAGTTAGGAAGAGCACTAGAAATAAAAGTTATTTACTTATAACAAGGCTCTCAAGAAACATCCTCTCTTTTTATTTCTGAGATAAGCTGCCGAAAGTCTCAGGATATGATTTGTCTCCTGCACTGAGGGCAGGAGATACTGGAAAGGCAATGGCCCAGGGAGCAGTGACAGTGAGATTCCCTCACTCAAGGCCTGTGCAAACGGGGAACAGAAGAGGGAGAGATGATGCTGATGAACTATTTGTGAGCAATAAAGCACACTCTGTGTAGGGATGGGTATATGAAGGCCCCATCTCCATTTCCTCTCCTGTGCACAGCTCAAGGAACAGCTCTCTCAACTGCCAGCTCCAGAACCCCAGCATTTTATTCTATATGAGATGAGCAGCAAGGTGTAAATAAATCTGTAAGTTCTCTGGAAATGCTTCATAACCTTCCACAAAAAGGACAGTTGTACACCCCCAAGCAGCACACGCTTCATTATTAAATTGCTTGGTTGAAGTTTTGAAAAAAATCAGTTTATTCCTTCTGAAAGATGCTGCACTGACAATCTGGCAGAGACCTTGAGAGCTCCTCTGCTCTGTCCAGCCCCAGATTTATGCTGGAAGCACCAGCAGTGATGGGAGAAGTCTTCTGTTCAATCTCAAACTAAGGGCAGCACATTCTCAGGCTGTCAGTCTTTTGCTAAACAATCAAAGATTCAGTTTTTAAATGGTGACTCACAGTAATTTACATATAGAGAGCATGAATTTAAAATGTTTGATCTAATTCCATGATGTCCAGTGGGTCCTAAATGAAAGTCCAGGAAACTTATGTCCTGAAAACTTTTGCAAATGCTTTTGAAAGGAAGACTGGCCTCTTTGTAGGGCATCATCCATAAACACGAATCCAAAATCATGAACTCCTTTGCAGAAGGGACAACATCAAGAAAAAGACTAACAGGTGAAAACAGAATTCAAACTATTGGCTAAAGCCCATGGGTGATGCACAGTATCTTCAGTTTGTATCCATTATGATTTCATCTCAATTTGAATATTCAAGAGAAGTCTGTTTTGAAAATCAAACTGCTGACTTTGATTTCTGAAACAATTCAGGGTCAAACTGAGTTGAAACTTTCTTTTAATGCTTAAGCATTTTATTTAGTTCTACTGGCTAGGCAGAAGTTCATGGGGAAGGCTGGGAGGGGGATTTGCTGCAGCTGACATTGCTTTATAAAATCTGCCTCAGGGCTCTTTGTGGTGCCTGAAATGGTGTCAGGCATGGAGGAGCTGCACTAAGACTCGATGTTTTCCAGGTGTGCTGCACCAGTGCCCTTCTGTGCTAGCAACAACTGGAGCAAATGTACTCCCAATGAACTGGTGAACCCTTTCTTTAAATAATGAAAGGAACTGTTTTATCCACTGAAACAGTCCCGAGGAGCAAGTAATTAATTTGTATCTTTTCTACTATGAATCATAACCTCCCTATAATAAAATGTAATAGGATTGAACTTAGTTCTTTGATAAAAATGTAGAATATTGGTAGAAAGATGGTAAATCTTCAGTTTGCACAATTGGTGTTTTTTTTTTTTTAATCTGATAACAGCTGCTGTTGAAACAAATTGTAGTCCCAAGGGGTTGCAAAATGAGAAAAATAATTAAAAATTAGCATAATCATTTCACTAGAGGGCTATCATAGTTTGGATGTTTATTCCTTTTCTATTTAATTTCCTCCTTATCAGTGACATGACACACACACCTTCCTGAAACATGGAAAGAGAAAGGGGTAATACTGCAAGAACAGTAAATCATTTAGGATAGGAACTTTTCTATTGTGATGCTATGGGCAAAATTAGGGTTAGTGGGAAGCAAATGCTGATGTGAGTAAAATTAAAACTATTTTCCACCACCAAAAAGACACTTACAAAGCTTTGTCACAAGGATGATGACTGTGGCAGCATTCTAATTGCATCTGTTATCTGTGGGCGTGGGCAGCCCAGTGAAACTCATCCCAGAGCCGCATGGATGTGTCTTCATTAACTGATGACATTAAGCTAATGATAAAATAATGATCTGTGCAGGACTAATGTTTTTACTGTAATGTAATAACCCGTGAAGAGTGTGTTTTGGATTGCTTTGGTATTTCCTTTAAATAATTCCTAAACCTGATTTCTGCAAGGCTGTTTTCTTCTCCCAGCAGGTCCAGCACAGGGAAACACCACAGCATGCTGCCTCTCCAGCACACAGTGAACTGGGCGTTGATAAAGAGCTGTCTGTGATGACATTTTTGGTTGCAAACCTCATCCATTTTTCAAAAGCCTGAGGCTTGAAGGCACCTTCCCACATCAGTTAAGCCTGGCCTTTTACAAGCTGCAGTAGAACTGCACCTTGTGAGATGCTGAGTGTCAGCAATTTCTTGAGTGACGAGAACCAGGGTGACAGAAAGCTTTCAAGACGTCATGGGGCTATGGATTGTTACAGAAAAATCCGAGTGCCCTCCCGAAAAGTCAGGAAATCACACTACCAAACCCCTTAACTTGCCCCAGCACTCCCAGAGACTCCAGCCGAAGTGTTTCCTGACTCCCTCTGAAGCAAAGGAGGGCCAAGCAGTGAGGCAACTCAAGATGCAAGGACTGAGATGAAACCTCCACCACCAGCTGGGCAGGGAGCACCCTCCTCACCTTCAGTGGCTGCACATCTCCCAGCTACCAAGCTGTTAATGCCTGTTCTCTGCCAAAGCTTTTCTGATTTTCCTAATCCAACAGCCCACCACCGATCTCTTCCCGATCAAACGACACAAAATGTGTCACTGTAGCTCCGTTCCATCGTTTCCTCACCCCACTTAGCAGACCAGTGTGGCCCAGGCTGAATCTTTTCACGCACCCAAGTCTGACTTGCAGCAGGCTCAGCTCGTTGCAGGATAAATTTCTCTAAAATACTTCATTTACTAACTTAGGTAAAGCTCCTTCCCTTGGATGCCTGGACTGTGAGATGTAGAAAAGGGTTAATTATTAGAGCTGGACAGAATAAAACAAGTGAAATGTTTTCTGTGATTGAAGGCACACGGAGCAGTGACTTGTTCACAGATCCTTAACAAGACTCACAACACACTGCACACAGCAAATAATTAAGAACAATTAAGCAGCAGCTGCATTTTTTAGGTAGCCCAAGTACTTTGAATGCATTCACTGCCGGAAAAGAGTCTTTGATTGCATGAATTAACCTCTATTTTAAAAAGTAACTGAGCAATTCAGACGTGAAAATTCTGGGGTGGTTCAAAAAGACAACAAACAAATGGTTTAGGGCACTCAGAGGCATTCCAAGCAATGCAAGCCTGTTGTAGCTCTCACGCAGTTTCTGTTGGCTCAGCGTGCTCAGTGAGCCCGAGGATGCTCTCAGCTGCCACATGGCAAAGTTGTTGGAGTCTACACTTCCAGGAAAGCACAACAGGTTGTTGCCATCAACTCCTAAAGGTAGTTTCTCTAATTACAGGCCAGAGAAAGATGGAATAATGACAGAATTTGGTGGCAGATATTTATTCCTGTTCCATAGCTTGTAGAAAAATCTAAGTCCAGTAGCAAGAATTTCCATAAAGTGATAGGCTCCATATTGGTATTTTCATATGCTCATTATCTAAGCACACTCTTTGGAAAGATGATTTATTGCAGGCCAGTATTTCCTTATTATTTGTGGTGTGATTTATTATTAACCACACTTAAGTGAAACATCTGCTCACACAACTCTACCCCATCTCTTACAGAAACATTAACTTCTCCCAGCACAGCCAGAGCTTATCAGAAAGGGAATCTCATTCCCTTTGCTTCAAATCACTGGGGTCATGAGGAACATGAACTATTTTACATTTGGTCTCGAGAGAGTTATAAATAATGAATCCTCTAGCACAGGGTCACTGACTGTCACTATTTCTGTTTTCACCTGTAGGATGATGGCAAACCCCAATTTTTCTTCCTGTGTATTTTCTCTCACACACCACCATCAGAAATTCAGCTTTTGCCTTAATAATTGCAATCATCCTTCCACATATAATTCTGCTTTTCTCACAGAGATTTTTCTCCATGGTTTGGTTGTGACTGACTGGATATTCAGGGCCTTTTTCCTCAAGACTCCTTGTTAATCCCTAAAGGCATTCTCTAGTTCCCTTTCATCTGCTACCACTTCTTTGATGTTGGGGGCTCTTTTCTTTATCTCTCTTGAAGCTTACAGGCCCAATTTTCAGAATTAAAGCTGAAGCTGCAAAGGGCAGAATAGAATAAAGATATATATTGTTAACTTGGATTAAGCTGGAGTATAAAATAAAATATAACATCTCAGCCAAGCAAAAATGCACTGCAGAACAGAACAGAACAGAAAATAACCCAAGTAGCTGAAATCACACATTGCTCTAAACACTGGGTTTTCTTGTCTTTGAGCCACACAAAGTATGAGCTGCCCCAAAGTTTTTTTTAAACAGTCCCTTTGTAGTGTAATACAGCTAAAGGAAAGTTTTACACTGCATGTTATTGATCAGGAGCCTTAAAAAAAAACAAAAACAAAACAAAACAAAAAAAAGTCCAGAGTAGAGGTGTGGAAGAAATGGAGTCCCACAAGTAAAAGACACACAGGAGAGGTACAGAAAAGCCTGGAGAAGGAGGAGAATTCCCTGGAGCAGCAGCAGCAGGAGCTGTAGGAGGCACCTCCTGATATTTCCCCTTCGCTCCCCGTGTTTTTGAATGTTCCCAAAAAGGCTGCCTTTTTATACAGTCTGGAAACCTGTATTTATAGCTGTTCTCAGGGAAGTTGATTACATCTCAGACTCCATGATAAATTGCCTCACTAATATCTTTTTTTCCCCCAAGAATTACAGTCTTCCATTTAATAGAGTTGTAAAAGCATAACTTGAACTCTCTTGATTTCATTGTAAAGCAGGGAGATTTGGAAAGATTTAATAACTGATAATCTGCTTGGCAGAAAGAATATAAGTGTTCTTCAGATGTATATTTCTGAGCGTGCATGGACTACAAAACAGTGTTATAAAAACACTGAAAAGAATGATAAACCAGAGAAAGACAGTGACATAATATAGGTTATGGGCTTCTGATAAGCACAGTATTACATTTTGTAATATGATGATCATCCTAAAATGAGATGTTATGACAAAAATCAATGCTCCCTGCTCTCTTTGCAAGGGTTTAATATGGAGAAGTAAAATTTGTGAAGATCCCGACCAGTCCTTAGCAACATCCATGTGACTGCAATAAATTGCATGAAGTCATTCAGGCAGTAAATTACTTGGAGATTGTTACAGATCCCACTTGTCCAGAATGTCTCTTGTATTAACTTGTAACCTCCCAGAGACGGCACTTTTGCCTTCCTAGGTCAGATTTTTCTCAAAGCCTGGCTTTACACTCTGCAGTTTTACACCAGCACAATTCTTTGTATTCATACTGATCTCTTTCCTCTCTCAGGCCAATTATTCAAATCATTCACTGTTAGTACTTAATGAAATTTCTTGATTCCAACCACATTAAAAGTCGATATTGTTTGTCAGCCAGGTGAGCACTCAATGCATTCTCTAATTAACAAAGCTCATGCCAGTGATACCTCTGCTGCAATTCTGCTTTTAGTTCAAGCTCAGCCTATGAGTGTGTACAGACATTATTTTGTACAGAAAAATGTGTTTTTAAAGAAATAACTTCCACTGGAAAGTGCTCTTTCCGTGTCTGTCCCTGCAGCCCCACACGCTGAGCTGTTCCACAAGCTCGCTCATCACCTGAACTGAAATGATAATGCTGACCTGCCTGTGAAAAACTGAGTAGTGACTGTAGAAAGTTTTCCCTTTTCTAGGGGAGATTCTTCCTCTCTAACTAATTTTCTGGACTATTTACTCTACATCAACCTCCCTGAAATGGGAAATGTTGATGCATTACAGTGTAAGTCAGGGAGAATTGGTTTAACAATAGGTCAGGCTCAAAGGGTACCTGTCAGCTTTCAGTGAGTGATATCATCAGTGGCCTTTTTCAGAGAGGCTAAATGGCATTAGTGATGCTGCCAATTTGTAATTTTAACAGAATAATCTAAATTCACCTGTAGGGATTCTTTTTATTTTTTATTTCATAATCTTTAAAGTACTTCCCCACCTCCCATAAGCTCACTTGCTTCCTGACCTTGGAGAAATTAGCACTGACTGTATCCTTATTTTCTCTCCTTTTAAGAATGCAGTATTGCTTATCTAAATGTTGCCTTAGCTTTCAGATAAAAGCCTTGATGAGCAGATATCATAAGAATATTAAAAAATAGTCACAAGACAATATAGAAGCTCCATTATCACCACGGACACAGGAGATCAAGTACTAAATATGCTGAAATATTTGCTAGACAGCAACAGAACAATAATCCTAGAAGAAACTGCTGTTCAGGAGAGTTTCAGCGAGGTGACTAGCATGGAGGCCTTTCAGATCCCACTATACATGTCATTGTCAGAACCGGCCAATTTTAAAATTCCTGCAAGTAAAACAACCAAATGTTGTGTTTGAGGATGTTTTCAGTAATTTTCACTGAAGTTGGCAAAGAGAAAAAAGAAAAAAAAAAAAAAGGAAGGCACCACAGACCTCTGTGTTTAACCGATTGTAAATTGGATTTTTGTGCAATCCTCCTCTTAGCCCCATTACATTCAATATAACACTGGATCTCCTAGTGGGATGCACAACTCTGTGTTTTTCCATCCTGACTAAAATCAGGAATCTTGGTCACCAGCTCTACAACGATGAGAACTATCTGATTTGCTCTCCTGTACACAACAAGGGCAGCTTAATTTGAACAAGCAGTGTTCAAATTAATTTGTGTTAATTTGAACAAGGTGCCAGGAGGCTGCAGAACAGAGATTGTCAGGCAGATAGCCACAAGCTTGGGATCTCAGCAGCCTCTATCGGTTTGAGAACCAGGCTCACCTGGGGGCTAAGCAGGGAATAGCTGTGGCAGCTTGTCACACACAACAATCTGGCCGTGTCAGTAAAGACACAGCCGTGTCACATTTTAAATAACACAGTGAAGGAGAGGCCGATTGATGCCCCAGGTACATAAAATAAAGAGAAAAGCCACTCCACCTGGTTCTTTCTCATCATCACACAGGTTAACTAAGGAAAGCTGATCACCAGAGCCTAATTTGATATTTATAATGCAGGTAGAGAACTCTAAAGGAAGAATCTGATCATGACATTTTCAGGAAAAAAAAAAAAAAAAAAGCCAAAACAAGAAACCAATATCAGAACTTCTATCCAATTTCAATACATTGAATGGAAAACAAAATAATCATGTAATCACTTCTTAGAGATCAGAACAAACCTGTTTCTTTGATTTTAAGGCATCAAGTGTGCATCTGGATCATTAAATTCCCCTTATTACTCACCAAACCACCCTGATTTATCAGTCCCGTTTTACGGCAGCCAGCAGAAACCTGGGTTTAGCTCCAAGACACACTGTGCTTTTTATAATTAAGACCAACACACTGCATGATTTCTTCTCCCGCACTCTGCACCTGCAACGTGATGCTCCAGGCTGTTGGCTTACAGATCCTCACTGATTTACAAAAGGCAGGACAGCTGTCGTTTTGCCCACAATTTCCACACTTTGTTTTTCCCTTTTTTTTCCCCTCCCTCCAGGATAATTTAGAGTCTTAATCTCGTGAATGGTCTGAACTAGATGACCCACAGGTGTCTCCCTTTGATTGTCTCAGCTTTGAGGCTGACAGAGACAGAGGTGAAGCTTCAGATTGTGAGGATACCAAAGTATCCTTGAACTGGGGAATACTCATTCCTTGTTAGGAAGCATAAACATAAGGACAGAAAGTAGGAAAATGAGGTGGAATGCAAAATAATCTTTAGGAATCTTTTAGTTATGGAATGCAGTTTCCATCTAAGATGACCGTGATGCATAATGAAAGAACATGGGAGTTACCCAAGTGCTTTAAAAGGAGATGAATCAGACAGAACAAAACAAAATGGATCAACAAAGCGGGGGAAAAAACAAAGAAAAGGACAAAAGGGAGATGCTAGAGTTAGGAGGTGAGAAAAATAAAAGCTACGTGGACTAAACATCATTACTAGAGTGCAGAAAGGAAAAGGAAAAGAACCTAGACTGCAAGAATGAAAGCAAAACTTCTCATTAATGAATAAACAAGAAATACTTGGAAAGAAAAACAGCTGTGGAAAGAAGATGAAAAACACAAGAGAAATCCATGTTCTTGAAAGACTGTGAAGAGATGATGCAATAACAAAGTGTACACAAGACCAAAAATACCCTGAGGGAAAAATTAAACTGAGAAAGGGAATTGGAAAGTAAACCAGCAAAAAGTGCTCAAGCAGAGGAAAGAATATCAAAAACATGGATGGGGAGGACTGAGTGTATTGCATTGTATTTTGTGGAAGGATAGAGCTTATTTACCACCTTGGCTCTCTTCAGACTAAAAAAGTGAGAAACTTTGAAATTAAACTCAGTAGAAGCAGGTTCCTGGAGCCTGGTGATGGACTCTGGATTTACAAGGAGGTCATTTCTCCTATTTTATTTCTGTTTTCACATGCTGCCCCTTTCCATTACCTTAAAATCAGCTCTCTGGTAATCCCAGTTAGCAACACATGCATTTCTTGCCTAACTCCCAGCACCCCTTGCTGTGGATCCTATTTTATTACTTGTAGTTAGGTTTCTGCCCTTTAAGCAATAAAGTATATGCATGAGTTTATTTTCAAATGAATGTGTGGAGTCGCTGTAATTAAGCAATAAATAAATGAATAAATAAACAGGAAAACAAGCCTCAGCCTTCACTGGTGCTAATAAGAAACAAGGTACTAGTATTGTTATTCCAAAATCAGATAATATTGAGAGCAGAAGTCCCATGCAGTTGGTTTTGACTATCACACAACGTGCCAAGGACATAAGAAAATAATGTGCCTTCAGGTTTAAAAAGGTATTTCATTAATTTTAGTATATTTAATTAGCATATTTACTTATTTAAAATACATTTTTTGCAGTCACTTCTATTCAGGAAAATAAATTTTAAAAAGGCAAACAACATTCTGTTCTTTCACAGAGCAATAATGTACAGAGATGTTAAACCTGAAGTAGAGAGCTATAGAAGCACCAAGACCAGGAGGAAGCTGTGTTTTAATTAACAATTATTGATCGTTAACAGCTTAATTCCTTACATAGGAAAGATTTTCAGGATACCTTGAATTTAAACATGCTGGAGTCTGATGGAAGCCAAGATTGACACAAGCAGGTATGGAAGTGCTCTCCTGAAGGATTTTAAAATCGGGGGCACACAGATTCAGAACTGTAAATGTAATTATTTGACAAGTCATTTACTTGTTAAATTTAATAGCAAAAAAAAGCACGAGTTGCTTTATAGCTGCAACATCCAATGCATCTAAAAAGTGACACAAAGCAGAGCTGTATTTGTGTTCATGCTCGCACAGCATCGTGTCAGAAGGTGCTTGCCACCTTCACAGCCCTCAGACACACACCCGCCTCTGCAAGGAGATGTTTTCAACAACTAAATAATGGGAGTGGTTAGCAACACACCCGAAAATAGCCCACAGATGGCTGTAGACTCATTATCAATAAGGTTTCTAAGTTTAGTGTTATTCCTTTTTTTTATATAACTTTGTTTAAATCCATCAAAGCAAATAAACTGCTGGATTTGTCTAACGTATTGTTTATAGACAATTTAAGTTAATTGACTCTTCATCAGGAAAGTCTAAATAAGAGAGGGGCAGGAGAGTTTAATGACAGGGTTAAAGCTCCCAGTCTCTCCTGAATCTCATGCAGGCATCTGTTTAAAAAAAAAAAAGCAAAAAAGACAATCCATTAAGATGCATGATTAGTGTTTTGGTTTATTTATTCTCTAGGTATCACAGATTTTCCTGGGATGGCTCATTTCCTTTGGGAGAATTCTCCTCTGCACTTCAGAGGTTCCAGCTCATCTCCAACCCAATGTTCACAGCTCACATGGGATGGAAAAGGAGTTCAGCCATAAAGTGTTTTTAGCAGTGCATGGTTCTGTAATCCCAACTATTTCTACAATTTAAATTGGATAAGAAGCAGTATTTCCTCTGTGCTGTAATCCTACTCTTCCAGGAAGACAGAACAGATTAATAAATATCCCCTCCCTGAATTTTGGGTATCAGCACCCTGTGGAGATATTGGGAGGTGGGGGCACAAGGGTACCTCTGGCCTTTCCATCACTCCCAGAAAAGCCCATGAGAAGGATGCCACGACAGACATTTTCCAGAATTCCCATAAAACTCCTTTCTCTGATTTAGCTCCAGGGTCTTCCCAGCCTCCACTGTCCCTGGCCCTCTGCTGCTTCAAACACCCACAGCTCCCCAATTCACACACAGCACAGTAAAACGTAATCCTTTCCCATCACTGCTGTCCTTCAGTTCCTCGCCTCTGGAAAGCTATCAACTCATTCCGAGTTAACTTTGATATTTTAATTGCATTTGGAAGATTTCCCTTCCAATGAGCTGACTTTGGCAGTAGAGCCATTCCAGTGGCCAATTAACGCTTTAACTTGCCCCTTGTCATTATGCAGTAAAATACGCTTTTCAGAAGAAGTCACATTTGCCTGGATGTCTGGGAATCACTGACAAAAAACTTTTCCCATTTTCAACAGCACCGAACAAGCCAAACTCAGTATTTCTCACACAGTGCTCATAATCACGCCGGAGGTTTTCGGAATATTATTTGTCATTGCGTTTCTATAGCTCATTTTCTCCCAGATGCAGTTTTTGTTAATGACAATGAGCTTTCACTTTAAACAAAGTGCGAGCTTCAGTTTTCAGGTACAAATATAATTCATTAAAAGCTGCTTGCCACTGAAAGCAAGCGCTGGGGCTGTGCATGGATGGAATCCAAGAGCACACACCTCCCTACAGCAAGAAGGAAAACGCTTGGGACAAAGCCCCATCCCATTATATCAGTCTGTGTTTGAATAGCTACTCACATATCGCTGCCTGGGGCTGTGGCACCATCATTTTGTAACCCTCTGACAAGGACCGTTTGCATTTTTAATGTCTTCCCTATGGACAGTAATTAAGGTGGATGAAAAACTTTTGTGCTGCAGTGATTCATGGCTTTCTCTTCCTGCTAATTGTTTTGATTGAAAAGGGAACCTTTGATGCAGCTCTGAGGACAGTCAGGTGTTTTATAGCCCTTTCTGCAGAGCTGCTGTGAACATTCCTGTGTGCTGGAGTGACTCCCCCAGCTGAGGATTGGGAGGATTTCCACTGCGCTGGGGAGCAGCACTGCGGCAATGAAGGGAAGCTGCCCTGACATTCCCTTCTTCTGTCCTGCCCATCAATCTCCTACCACAGCTCTTGGCTATCTTAGGCAATGTTATTAGAAAAGTTAATACAAAGAACCTTTTGGCCAGTTGAAGAGGTCAAAAACCAGAATAGAACAATCTTTCTTTCTTTTTTTTTTTTTTTTTTTTTTAAATACTTCCCTGCATTATCCATTCACCCGACTGTCCTAAAATATATCAATATGTGCACATTAAATTTTCTAATCGGGGTCTCTCTGTAGAGATACCAGGATGTTGTTTCCACCCAGCAGCCAATTCAAACTAGTTGTTTGTCTGGCAAAAAAAATGAAGTGCTTTCCAGAAGGTGCTAGAAGGAAACAATTAACAGATGATCTTCCGTGACTGCTCTTGACAACACTGTACACTTCATTATTGTTTGTCGTCTCTTGTCCTCAGCACATAAGCAGACAAAGATTTTCCCAGGGGTAAATCTTTGTCAATACGTGCTGCTACACTGACAGGTTCAAATTAGTGGTTGATGAGAATTACCATAAAACTTGGCATCTTTCCTCTTCATCACTGAAAATGAAATTTAATTGATGAAAGCAGCAGCAGGTGGAATTAAAGCTTGTCTTTTTAAAATGCTAGTGATAGATAGCAGAGATTTAGAAAATTAATTCCGAGTTTAGAGAGTAGCTGGTGTGAAAGAATAGATCAGAGCAGTCATTGGGGAAGTTGGATAACAAAAGAGTCCGGTGTGTTAACTGCAGAGATGGGTATGAGACAGCAGCCTGAAAGCTAAAGAAGAGACTGTGGAATGAAAAACAAAATTAAAAAAAAAAAAAATTGACATAAACATGGAGAAGAATAAGGAAGGGGAAAATGTTTTCACTAAAAAGAAATTATTTTTACGCAAACTATTCATATCCTTTCGGTTTACAGGCCAGTGTTGGTCAATGCTTTCCACTGGCTAATTTTTTATTTCAAAAGGGGAAGGATTCTCTGTCCTGAAAGCAGGAGGGAAAATGCTTGGAAATCGGTGCTCATTTCCCTCCTCTGCTGTGAGGTTTTTCTGTGCCCTTCAGCCAGCCACTTGTGCCAACATTTTCAAATGCAGTTGTCCTAACCAGACCATGACTTAGATGGTCTGTTGAGCACCCAACATCTACAGCAATTGAGACACTTGTAGCAAGAAAAGTAAAACTCATTAAACCCAGAAAACCAGTGAAGAAATCTACTTTTCTGAGCTATCTGTTAATAAAGAAAATTAGATGTAGAGCTGTAAACAAACAAACCTGAATCTTTCTTTTATTAGGCTTCTTTACTTTGTGTAGTTGTTAAAACCCTGAAGTTTTCCTGAACTTATGCTTATGAATTGAACAATAAAACATCAAGAGAAGTTTAAATAGGATTACCCAGGCTAAATCTCAGGCTCTAATACTCAGCTCCTTCTTCATCCACACAGAACACTGCCTGTTGATAATGCAGGGCAGATGGTATACAAACCCCCAGTCTCCAAAAAAATCACATTAGCACAGCTTCATTTAAGAGGCTGGAAGTGTTTGGTCTGCACTTTAATACCATAAAACTTAATCTGTTTAACATGGCTGGGAGAACAGTATTTTCCGCTCTGCATTCAGAGTAACTTTCCATGACAAACACTGGGGAAAAGGTTTAAATAAGTCATGAAGAACTGGTCTTTTCTTTTTCCCCTCTAATTTCTTGCATTTTCCTATCCCACCAGGAATCTCTGCTGCAGCATTGCCAGGTTCAGCCAGGCACATCACACACACATTTTCACCATCCACTGCTTATTTTGTTGGTTCTCAGCTTGGGAGCAGGATTGACAGAGATGGCATCCATTGCTCTGTGCAAGGGATTCCTGGAGGATTTGTGGGAATTTAATCTGAGCCACAGCCAGCTCTGCTTAAACCTGCTCTCCTGACAAGTGCTGCAAAAGGAATATGTAACAGTAAAGATTTTCTGTTTAATTCTTCTAAAGGTATCAAATTATTATGCAGTAAATGTACTTATTCTCCTCTGTGCATAGTTCTATCAATTAAACAAACATCCTTGTCACTTTCTTTCTTTCTCACGTGTACTTTAGACAGAGACACTGAGCTGTACCATCCCATTTCTGTGATTTTTTTCAGGAAATTCTGTCATCCTTCTCACAAGACAATGGAAACACTCTGCCCTAAATCAGACTTTCCCCCTTAGCACAAAACATAAACCACTTTGGTTTGCTCTTTTTTTTTTTTTTTTTTTTTTTTTT
>VZRN01003885.1:0-12390 GCA_013397935.1 Dasyornis broadbenti
CAGCCCACCGGGCTACAGCCCTCGCTCTCCGCAGCCTGGACACCACCCTGAGCCGCACCGGCACCGGCGGTCCCGCCGCGGATCCCCCGCCCCGCCCGTCCCCTCCCGTCCAGGAGCGGAGCGGAGCGCAGCGCAGCCCGGCTGCCCTAGCCGCCGCGGCCGGTCCCGCGCTCCCCGTCGTACCCAGGATCTCCTTCCTGCGCTGCGTGTGGGGCTGCTCCGTGTAGACCCACTCGAAGTCATCGCGGGTGACACGGTTCCCCATGGCTCCCGCTGCGCCCCGCGCGGCGCCGCGCTGCCCTTTATAGCTCCGCGCCCGCGGAAAGGCGGCTCCTCCGCCCGCCCCCGCCCCGCGGCCGCCGCTCGCCGCAGGCGGGCACCGGGGCAGCTCCGCGTGCAGGAGCCGGGAGTGCTGCAGAGCTCCTCCGGGGTGTCAAGGGGAGTCCGGACGGAAGAGGGTGCCTCGGGGCTGACTTTAGGGACAGCGGACGGGCGGCCGAGGCTCGCCGTGATGCAGGGACCTCGAAGACAGGCAGGAGAGTTGGTGGGGGGTGGGCGTGTTTGCAAGGCAGCAGGTTCCCCACCGTGCTGCTGCCAGCACCAGTGCTCGGCACAGCCACTACCTCCATCGCTGCCTGGGATGGCTCCAGAGCACAAGGGGAGCTCCAGCGCTGTAGGTCCCCGGGCACTTCCAGACAGAGTTTTTGGAAAGCAAAAGCAGTCCAAACGCCATAAATCCAGAGCCGGAGCCCTAAGCAGGACCGCGGATTAGGGCAAGGCCCAGTTGTGTGAGCTCCTCCCGGGGTGGAAGTCCTAGAACAATGCAAAGGCGACCAACGGCTGACACACATTTCTTTGGCGCTCTGATAATCCTCGTGAGCTGTCCCGGTAGAA
This sequence comes from Dasyornis broadbenti, assembly GCA_013397935.1. Lineage (NCBI taxonomy): Eukaryota > Metazoa > Chordata > Aves > Passeriformes > Dasyornithidae > Dasyornis > Dasyornis broadbenti. Next base: position 895 of record VZRN01003885.1, read on the forward strand.
TCCAGCCCTCGGCTGTGTCACACTTCACTCCTGGTAGTCTGCGGCCCATTTCCCAGGTACTGTCCCCGCTGGAGTAGCAGGAAATCACATTGCTACCTTGGTAACAAAACTAGGCAAAGGACTTGCTAACCTTAAAACTAAGGTAACCTTATGTACCTCTCTAGCCTCTCTGATTCAGACTTAGACGTTACACAGTGATGTTTCTACACACACAACCCAAATTTAAAGTGTTGCCCTGGTTCCCACTATGCTCTTTTGCAAGTCCATACCTGACCTGCTGTCCATCTTCACTCACTATCCCTATCCCTATCATTAGTTCATCCAACAACAACATCACATGTGGATCAGCTCCAATTTTGTTTCATTCTGTTTCAATATGAATGTCTCCAGCACCCTGCATTCCCTCCCACCCTTAAAAATGCCTATTACAGCTGGAAGTTTAAAGGGACAAAAAAAACACTCTTGAAAACATGAAATGTAAATACTTTTCAGAAATAATTTTTGCCTAAAAACACTGGCAACACTATGACCTCTTATATTAGTCTAGTGGAACTATTTAAGATCTCTTGCTAGCACAGCTCCATGAAACTATGTGGGTTTAAAAACACCAATAATGAAAAAACCCGCAAACCCAAAACCCTGATGCCTGACTGCTAGAAAGCTTTAGGATGCTTTTTTGAGGGTGTTTTTTTTCCCCATCTAAATCACAGAACCAGCTGAGTTGGAAGGGACTCACAAGGACCATCACCAAGAGTCACACCATGTGCCTGAGAGCATTGTCCAAAAGCTTCTTGAACTCTGTCAGGCTTGGTGCTGTGACCACTGCCCTGGGGATCTGTTCCAGTGCTCAAGCACCCTCTGGGTGAAGAACCTTTTTCTAATATCCAATCTAAACCTCTCCTGACACAACTTCAGGCCATTCCCTCAGGTCCTGTCACTGATCACCACAGAGAAGAGATCAGTGCCTGCCGCTCCTCTTTCCCTTGCGAGGAAGTTGTAACTGCAATGAGGTCTCCCCTCAGGCTCCTCTTCTCCAGGCTGAACAGACCAAGTGACCTCAGCCGCTCCACACACGGCTTCCCCTCAAGGCTCTTCTTCATCTTCATTGCCCTCCTTTGGATGCTCTCTACTAGCTTAAAATGTAAACCTTTGAATGAATAAAGGTCCAAAGCAGGTTGATTGGAAGGGCTATGCTGTAAAGGGAAACCATTTTACGCACAGCAGGAGCAGGAGTTTAATCCCTTTGCTGTTACAGGTCAGGTCTCTGTAAGTACAATGGTTTCTCCACCATTGCTCCAGCACAAGGTTGGTGCTCTCCCATGATGTTGCAGGGTCCAACCCAGACAATGGACTGTTAATCCAAGTTAAGGTTATTACATGTTTCTAGAATAAATGGATTGTTCAGATAGCAGATGCATCAGTATCTCAGCTTAAAACTTTAATTCACTCAAATGTTTTGGTTTGTTGACAGTATTGGTGGAGAAGCCAAAGACACAGAGTGTGATGACACCCTTTTGTCACTTCCTGCTCAGATGTGCTCAAGGTGACTAAAAAGGCCAATTAATGGGGCAGTCCATGCAGTTACAAAGAAAACAAATATGACTTCATCCCAAAGCTTGTCCAATAGGATGGTGCTATTGCGTATGGTAAGTTACACATGGAAACTTAAGTATCTCCTTTGCAGGCAAACAGCATCTCCTTCATGTAGCTTGTTACTACAGACTCAAGTGACCACATAAGAAGAACAGAAAACTTTTCTGTCTCCAGTGAGTTGGCAACTGGTTTTGAGAATAGAATTTTGTGCTTTATATTTCTGTAATAAGCCAAACAAATCATACTAATTCAAGAGTAATTGTGGATGCCAGACAAACAAGAAACACCAGCTTTAGATCATCTTCTAGAATTAGCAAAAGTATTACCCAGTTCTGACCATTTGGCATCCTTAGTTTTGCAGTATCCTAGTAAAATCATTCACAAAGGAAAAGGGGGGGGGGGGGGGGGGTGGGGAAGGGTGTTTATGGCACACAGCAATAATAGCCGTTTTAATGGGTACTGTAATGACTGTGGACTCTACAGATTCACACAGTCACTACACTTCATGCAGCTCAAATGTGTTTCACATTGTCAGGTTCTTTCAGCTGTAGGCTCCCTATTATATCTAATTTCCCATATTTGTTCATGATTTCTGGGAACTATTGGGAAGCCTAGCAGAGGGAAATTCCTAACACACTCAGCTCAGGAGGAAGAGCACAATTGCTGACTCTGTGCAAGGTACCATCAAAATATCTCATTGATATAGTTTTAAGTACACATCACAGTGATTTCCAGTATCCCGGGGTAAAAAAGACAAAAATCTTTTGCTCCACTAAGGACATGGCCTACGATATATCTCTGAAGTAAGACATACTGGTCTACCCTGCCACACATCCAGGCAGACTCACCCTTCCTTACCCAAAGGTGCTTATCCATCAGCTGGCTTCCCAGAATAATGTATTTCTGCTACACAAACCAGTTACTTCCTTCTTCTGCTCATGCAAATTACAGGTGACAGAGTAAATACAGCAAGAACACCTGCACACATCTCCTAGTGACTACTGCCAGCCTTGGGTGTTTGAGGTGTCTTTATTCTGCCCTGGTGTGCAGGTCTTAACTCTTCTTCTTGTGGTTTTCAACAACTAATCTTTGTTAAAGTTGTTGTTCTGGAACTAAAATAAAGTAGTCTGGGAATTCTCTCTCTAAATAAAGTGTTTTCTCCTCTGAAGTAAGAGCTCCATGTCCCATGACAGATTTGTATTTTCAGTTAGTGCATTGTGTGCTTTCTTTTCTGCCTGTATAAATTGGATCTTCTTTCATTACCAGAAGAAAACATAGCTATAATATTTTCTTGTTTATAGAAGATTTTGCAGTTGTTTTGAATTGAGTGTCACTCTGACTTGATGCAACCAGAGCCAACGTTTACAACGTGACATACTTTACTGAACAAAGTCAATTTTCACCGGCAGCATAGTTTGTAGATGGGCCATGTCAACATACACCCACACCGAAGTAAACTCAGGAGAAACAATTTGCCAGTAAATCTTTGTTTTCTTCTCTCACCTGTGCTGATCCTTCCCCGGGTCATCCTGGGTTTCTCTTTCCACTGGGTTTGCTCTATGCCAGAGCTGTGAGTTGAATTGACCAAACAAAGGTGCTGAGTAGCTGGTACAAAAGAAACCTAGGAGGAGAAAGGCGTGCTCCTTTTGGCAGTGGTAAGTTGTTAGATACACCTGGTTGTCTTACGTGTAAGCTGCCCTTCACACAGCCCGGCGGTTCACAACAGCCGCGTTTGCCCGGCACTCGGTAAGCCCCGTTGGACGTTGGCTGGCTCATGGTGTCCCTGCCTAAGAGCTGCCAAAAGGAGACGCGAGCTTTCAAGAAAGCAAAAGCTCCCCAGGAGATGGGCTCACTGCAGCCCAGGTTCACCGTTTTTCTCCTGCCCACAGTTCTCCCAGCACGGACCTGTGCGGGGCCGCATCACTCCCCGCCTTCCGCAGCCGGCCCTGCGGAAAGCTCCAGCGCTGGGAACGTTCCTTTCGTGGGCCAGGAGCCCCGGGAAGCGCACGGGAGAGACGGCATGGGATGCAGCAGAACCCGTGCCCCTCGCAGTGCAGGTGCTGGGGCGGGGGCGGCTGCGTGGCCGAAGGGCTCCATGGCCCAGCCGGGGCTCGGCCCGGCCCGTCCCGCACGTGGCCCGTTTGGGGCGAGGAACCGAGCCGGGATCGCCCCGGTACCCCCGTCGCGGCCTCGGCCGCCCCCTGCCGCCGCCGCTGCGCCGCTACCGCGGGCAGAGACCGCGCCCGCTGCGCTGCGTCCTCGCTTTGCATCCGAGCCACACGCTTCTTTCATCCTGACAGTCCGACGGGCCCTCGAATATAAGGGCGATCAGCGGAAGGATCGCTGAGGGAAGGTTCACTTCGCAGGAGCGGCGGACTTGGTTTGGTAGTGGTTCTCACTTCCTTTAGAAACACGTCCTTAAGGAATTTTAAAATGTTTTGTCTGGAGCTTAACAAATGCGGGGCTGCTGTAACTAACGACACCACTGTGATCCAGTACCTAATGTATTTAGACAGACTGCTCCTGTAGAATTCACATGGAAGCAACTTCCTCTTCCACGTAATTTTTTTTTTTTCGTGATACATTTCTTAGCTTTTCCAAAGAATTACAATATTTCTACAAAGTAATTTGTTCCACCGAGAGGTTTATGTTGTTCAGGGGATTTGCAATTGCGTTCTCTCACAAGACACATTTGCTGTTACATACCGTGAGTATTTCTCCCATGGATAGCTTATGCTACCCTCCCTGCAATCTCGGCATTTCAGGAAGCTTTACTAGCATCCTGGTACAAACTCCTGAGGGGAGTGTGGGAACTAGACTTCTATTTCCATAGCAAAAATTTTAAACCCAAAAAGTAGCAACAACGTTTGTAGTCTCCTATCCAAATATGAGAACCCAAGGAGTTCACTGTGGACAAGTTGTCAGAATTATGAGTGAAAGTGGGTCCTCTGAAGAAAAGCACCAGATAAAACTGGAATTTATTTCTCTTCTTCCCCTCAATGCATTGATGCCACTCTTCTCTGAAAGCCCACATGACTGTACATCGCTGGTCTGTCTGGCAGGGCTTTCTGGACTGCAGCTCACTCTCGTAGATCTGCTTTTCCAAACGTATTTCCCGATACTCAGATTTCAATCTGATGCACTTAAAACCTTTCATTTCAGTGCTGCTGAGTTCACTTCTGACAATAGGAGTGACACGGGGTTAAGAGGGGTACTTTTTTCAGACTCTTGAAGTCAGACACTAACCTTTGAGGAAAAGAAAGCCACTTGAAAAGTCTCACTCTGTGTGTGTATGTGTGGATGTGTAGGAAGAATTGCCTCTGCAGGGAACAGCTGAAGAACAATTTTCATAATAAACTGTACTAAATTCCAAAGATTATGTCATATAATCTATTTTTATTTTTGAGAAATATTTTAAGTTTGTATTTATATTGTAGCAGCATATGTAGACCCTCCAAGATAGACTAGGGTTTGACTATAAAATCACAAGGTAAAATTACAATCTTTCTTCCGATGAGTTACAAATCCTTCTAGTACAAGGACAGTAGAAAAACCATGGATCAGCTTTGCCTATGCCTAAGGATTACAAGGTTTTGCTCATAGTTTAGCAAACTGTCAGTTGAGTCACAATATCTATTTCCTCATGGAAATCTAGCTGAGTTGGTTTAACTAAAAAAATAGCTGCCCTTGGGCTTTCCTTGAGACTGCAGTAATTTATACATCTTATTTTTTTTTATTTACCGTTATTAATTTCAATCTATTTTTCGTTTAAAATGTAATATTAACTCTTGGGCTACTTCTTCCTTAGTGCTACTGGGACCTGTCTGGTGACTTCAACAGAAGCAGGTCTGTAACCCAAGGGAATGCATATGCGGGAGGATAAGAAGCCCAGCTATTTGCAGGACAATCAGCATGAATAGGAGCTGCAGATTTGCTCTCTAGCCCCAAGGAGCAGTGTGAACAGTTAGGACACGCATTCACACACACTGCCTGTGCTGGCAGGTGTGAAATCGTACCATGCTGGCTCAACTAATAGGTATTATTTCCCCAGAAATTTCTGCTTTTTGTGTTGGCTACAATTTGCAAGATACAGACTATTCATATGTCCACACACATCCTATGTTGGTGTAATATGACTCCTTTGTGAAGACTGAGGATTTTTGGAAGGGTAGTTTCATACCCTTAGCCATGAAATCAGGAATGGAGGACAAAAACATCATTTATGATCATCAGCTTTAAAACTCAATAATAATTATTTGTATTTTCCATCCATAATTAAAGGGCTAAACTTTTCTGGAGAAAGGATTAGTCCCACTGATTCATGTATCCTTTCATACAGTAAGAAAAACTAATTATATGATCTTGTCCTTACAACAAAAACCTGTTTAATGAAACTGGGGCGATTAATGACCATAACTTGGAAATTAGTTTGCAATGGTGGCATTCCAAACCCTCTCTCCATCACTCTGCAAGATGACTGATGAGAAAAAATCCTTGCCCACTGTGCTCAGTCTCAAAAACACAAGCAGATGACAAATAGAGGAGAGCACTATAAATCTCAGTAAATTAATTGGTGTAGCTTTGTTAGCTGCTTAGTTTGCTATTAAGAGAATAATCTGTAGTAAGATGTGTTACAGTAAAGAAAACAATAATTATTAAAAGTTCCAGAAAATGAAACAGAGAAAAGAGGTGTACACAGAGTTCATTGCTTCTTTCTAGTCACGGTCAGCATGCAGAACCTTATGCTCATAATGAAGCTTTAAATGTGTTTTGTAAAAGTCCATACACAAACTGGGATCAGGGATTTCCCTCATGTTTAATTAGCAATCCAAGGAGAGAGGACAATGACATTTGTAGCAGAAGCTAGCAGGCTGTAAAGCCAGACATGGTGGTAGTTATATTAGATCAGCTGGAGATGAGGAGGCTAAATTATGAAGGAGGCTAAATAATGGAGGACTATAAAGGTAAAGTTAAAACCACATTTCCTCCAGTAAGTAACTTTCTATCTGGTCTTCTGTACACAAGAGCAAAAATATCTTAAAAGCTCTCCATGTCACGTATTTAACTAGATATGGAAGTATTATCAGTTTAGTGATCAGTGTTGGCTTACAAGGGGAGGGCTAATCTTTCTTAAACATTAGACAAATAGTTTGTGTGAGAAAGAAAAATAGGATATCAGAATTTCCAAACGAGTAAATTTGAAAGGCTGGGTGAAACAAATCAGGAAAAGGGTGTGTTGACTCTGCTAGAGGCAAGAGAGAAGGCTGTAGATTCTGGCTGTGAAAAGCTCACTTGTTTCCCACTTCAAACATCTTCCCTTTATTTTGGTGTAAAATGAAGAGGGCAGGAACAAGACTTAAAAAAACCCAAAATATCACCCCAAGATTTAGAAAACAAACATTGATCACTTTGTTAATTCACTTGTACTTTGTGAAAGATTAACTTGTTTCGTGTGACCTTTATTTTCTTAAAATACAGCAGACTTTTGTATTTGCTAAGTAATTCTTTTCAAACCAACAGCTACCTAGTTTGGGCTAGATGCAGCTGAGATAAGGGTCAGGACAATATAGTTCTGCAGTATGAACCGAGAAATAGCTCCTTAAATAAATATCACACAACCGGATGCTATATACAAAGTTGGACTAGTATAGCACTGACAACTATGGTCCCTGGAAGCTGTGAACTACCAGTTCACCACAAGCTAAAAAAAATGCAATAGAGTAAAAGCACAATATTTTTTGAGTGGCTAATGATGTCGAGTACTGATCATTATCTGCTGATAATGTATATGGAGTATAATACATATATATGTATGTATATATATGGAGATAACTTAGATGGAGCATATCTGAGAGATGAGTTTTAAGAGTTCTCCCAAACCAGGGTGCTGTAATGCTTCAAGCACCCTGTATCTTCTTGTGCTATGAGCAGAACTGCTGATTTCTCTGCAAGCAGTCTGCATTTAACAAATGCTTTAAGCATTCCAAGAATTACAAAATAAATTTACAAAAAAAAAAAAAAAAAAAAAAAAAAAAAAAAAAAAAAAAAAAAAAAAAAAAAAAAAAAAAAAAAAAAAAAAAAAAAAAGCAGCCATGCTCTTCTAGTGGTGTCCAGTGAAAGGACATGAGGCTACGGGCACAAATTGCAATACACAAAGTTTTTCTTGAACTTCAGGGAAGAACTTCTTTCAGTCAAACATTGGAATAAGTTGCCCAGTGAGTCTGTGGAGTCACCATTATTGAAGATATTCAAAGCTTGGCTGAACACAGCTTCGAACAATTTGCTCTACTTGACCCCACTTTTGAGCAAGGGCTTGGACTAGACCATATCTAGAGATCCCTTGCAATCTCAGCTCTGCTCTTCTGTGATCCTGTGAAACTGAGAAGGTCAATGTCTCTCATTCAACTTAATATTCTTAGGGGTTAATTGAAGCAAAACATGATTTTTCAAATTATCCTCGTATACCATCAATACAGATGGCAGTAACCTGTCTGCAGAACGTTCTATTTACACTGATGTACCTCTTCACCCTAAAACAAGAACCCAGCACATACAATCTTCTGTAGTACTCAATGCCAAGTACATGTAAAAATAAAAGCTGAAGGAAGTTCAGAGAATTGTCTTTGAGAGCATACGTCTCATCTTTTCCCTCCTCCCATTTCTTTTCCTGCTTTCCTGTTCCTGTGCATCGTACTGGGGACTCAGGTAAATGTGGATGGCACTACTTTTTTTACAAGACTGCACCAAAATGAAAAGAGGTGAGTTCTCAGTAACCTGTAGCTTTCTAACTTGTCCAAACAACTTCTGTACAGTACTACACTGTTTGTGCTGGCTTTGAAGTTGCCATCTCTTTGAATCCTGAGGTTTTCCCTGCACATTCTGGTGCTAAGAAAAGCAGGTGTGTGAGCCAGTTCAACCCAAAACAAATGAAGCCTGTAAGGACAGTAGAAGCTGGGTTTGTCAGTAGAAAACCCATGACATTTTATTCTTTCAGTCAGGTGTGCTTAGCACCTGAAACTACTACCAGGAATTTTGCAGTGGCAAGAGAGTGGAGATGAAACAATGCTGGTAGGTGTGTGCATGCAGGTGAAAAGTTAAAATTTGGTTTCTGTAGACTGATGGTGGACTACAATCTCACACAGCAGATTTTAAAGAAGGAACCAGGGGGAAAAAAAAAAACCAACCAATAAATCAGGTAAATCTGAGGCATCTAGAGCTTGTAAAGAATATATATTCCTAAACACTTTTTATGGATGCTTAAAAATAACTTTTCTTCCAGGGGATGGTTTTACATTTTTAAAATTCAACCATTTTCCCCCTCACTTTTTAAATGTGTCTAGGAAACAAACTGGAGTTCTGAGCATGGGGAGTAAAACGGCATGCAGAGGGCAGGAAGATAAGAGATTATTAAGGGAATAAATTCTGCTGCTATTTGGAAAGGGGACAAAGTTTTCTTCTAAACACCTTTTTTTCACTAGGCAGCTTTCTCATCTTTATTTTTCCTTGTTGGTGTATTTTTTTGTCAAGCTTTTAATGGAAAATAATGTAAGTTGAGCAGATCATCTCATTCTGGATAAAGAGAACTATAATGGAGAAAACACCGGGCTGATGCAGAATACATGCCTCACATAACGTTTCACTGAAAAATAAGGAAATATGAATGTTGCAGCAAAATCTTAAAACATTGGCTTTAAGCCAAAGTATGGGGAAGAGCAGAAAACAATTTAAAACCAGGTGGTTGTGATACTTGCAAACTTAAAATTGCCTTTTCTGTGTGAGATTATGTAATTGCTTTCAGTAAAAAACCCACAAAAATGAAGCAAGGTTGTGCAAGATTAATAAACTACTATAATTGACCTGAACCAAAAATTTTATCTCTATAAACAAGAGAGACTTGTGACTTTGTTCTTGTATTTGACAAAGCTCATTTACACTTAACCAAAAAAACTCCTTCACCCAAAATAACCCACTCAGGGCCTAGTCCCACTTGCTCTGATGGCAATGTCAGCTCTGATGGGAATCCAAGAGCAGGACTGAGTGCATATCTAACATGTGACATTAATATTTTCTCTATGCAAGCTTAGAATATAAAGTATAACTGACTTGTGTATTTTTCCTAAAAAAACAGAAACTACCAAAAAAAAATACCAAACTCCATAATGACTCACCACTTTTTTTTATTACATGTAACTTTTATGGAGGAACTAGGGAGACTTCATTCTAATTTTGAAATCTTGTTCTTAAAAGCTACAGAACCATTTTTCCCACACTAGTACACGTGTCCTTCCAACTATAAACAGGGGGGCAGAATTTATATGTAGAGTTCTGGAAATCTCTTTACAGGATCTAAAAACAGCCTTTCAGTTTGTGAGAATTTTGCCATGATAAACTACATCTTGTAGTTTGTTAAAACGGGAGTGCTGAGTATGACTGGAGAAAAGGAAATCCCATATCTCCACAAGTAAATTTGTTGCTATTTCTAATAGTTAATAGGAAAGTATTTCTCCTAATCTCATCATTAGGGCAAAGCTCAGTACTGGTATCTTTAGACTTGGACTAGACAAATTTGGAGAACACTTGATGCTGAGGTAGAAGAAAGTATCAGCAGGAACCTTTTATCAGTTTTTATTTCGTGGTAATTTGGGATATGAGCAAAGCAATGGTGTAGTGAAAAGTAAAGGTTAAAATGGAATATCTACTTGCAGCAGCCTTGGAAATACTTATGAGGCAAATCTGCACTTGTAGATAACATAAAAGGAAAGGCAATGTAACAGCTGAAAAAAAAAAAAGGAATGAGGAAGATGAGATGATCTTGTCCCGAGTACAGAAGGCCTGAGACTTGTTTTAACCCTCACTTTCAGCAGTACTATTTTGTATAACCCAAAACTTTTTTTTTTTTTAAGATGTCCATACTTGTAGAACCATCAGAACATCAACCTCTAACGGAAGGTAACACACAGTCCCTTTGAAGGACTTTTCGCTAACTGTAAAGAATATTTTACAATTACTCAGTTCATGGCTCTGCCTCTCCTACTTGTAACTCTTTTGCATGTGCTTGTTCGTATCAAGACAGGCAGCTGTGTCTTTACAAATTCTGCTCCTGATTTATGTGCACATAGGCCTGACCTCTTACAAAGCCAATAACCAAGTAAGTGCAATACACTCATGAGTGCTACTTTTCCCTTGGCACCTCTGCACACGGCAGTTCCTTGATGGGGTCAGGAAGGGATATCCTGCAGCAGTTGGCAGAAGAGGAAGGAAGTGGAGTGTGACTGGAGTGAGGAGCTGCTGCATTTGCAAGGCACGAACTGTTGTGTTGTTGGAAGGGTTCTGGGGAGCAACGGAGTTCAGCGACGGAAAGGTGTGTTAATAATTAAGGCAAATGCCTACATTTGACAGTTTAAATGAGGGGGTCACTTAACGTACTGGAATTTTGTGCAGTGATTGAATTGCAATGCATCACTTATTTTATTACTCTCGGTAAGCGAGTTCATACACTCGGCTGCCGATCGCCCCGCCGGCCGTGCCTTCAGTCTGGCCTGCCGGCGGCACCGAGCGCCGGCGCTCCGCAAAGTCCCCGGCGTGTTCGGGCGCATCTCCAGTCCGAGACTGCAGGAAAGCACCGCACCCCGCGCAGTGGGGAACACACCACCCTCCAAAGGAAAAGAAAAGGAATAAAGGGAGGAAACAGAAATATTCCCACGTGCCAGTAACAGCCCAACTGTAAAATTCAAACACGCCGATCCTGCCGATATCCCAAGGTTTAGCCCGAGCTCGGCGCCCACTCGCCTGCCCGTCCCGCACCGGGACCACGCCGACAGCCCTCAGCCGCAGCATAGGACCGCGGGCCGGCAGCTCAGCCCTGGGCCATAGGCCCAGCCGGGAAACGCCCCAGACACGGCC
>VZRN01003885.1:14328-54341 GCA_013397935.1 Dasyornis broadbenti
CGGTGGCCGGGCGGGCGGTGGGTGGGGCCTCCCCGCCCGGAGGCCGCGGTGCCGGCGAGGGGACGCAGCTCTTCGCCCTCGCGGGGCTGCCCGCGCCTCCCGCCGCCTCGGAGGGGGCGGCCGCAAACAACCGGCCCTTCAGAGCCCGCGGGGCGCCGGGGGTGACAGCCGAGAGGGGGCGGCTCCGGAGCTGACCTCCGTCCCAAGGAGCCGCGGGGAGGAAGGGGGCAATTCCTGGCTGGCGCTTGGAAACCGCCCAGCATTTCCTCGGCTAGGTCTGAAGCTTTAAATAAGCTTTTTAAGTAGGCACAGTGAGACCTTGTCGTGTGAGATTCTATGTTTTTTGAGGGTTTTTTTTTGTATGTGTGGGAGTGTCTTTTAAAGGCAATAAAATCTTGTGAAGGTGTTTAGTGTGTATGGGACTTGGAGTAAACCTGACATGCACCTCCCCTGCCCACTTTATTTTTTTTTTTCTTTTTACAAAAATGTAATGCCAGCAGTAATGCTCTGTAACCAGAGTTCTGTCCATAAGTTATGTAAATGTGAAAAAAAAAAAGAGGTCAAATAATATCAGTTCATATAATATTTAAATTGGTGGGTGCTTTTTGAATAGTAAGTTGGTAATCTATCTTGCATATCATAATTTTTGTGCTCTTTCGAATTTTTTAGAAAGAGTCTAGTAAGATAGAGTTTGTCTTGAAGCTGTTGGTGTAGTTGAAAATGTTTGCACTCTGTGATGTTTCCATATGGCCAGTAATTGTTAGAAAGGGCAGTGTAGAAGGGAAAGTGTATTGGATGGCTGAGTTCACCTACCTGAAAAAATGGAAAGCACAGTGGTTTGTATTTTTACTCTCTTTTTAAATACAGGTGACTATTTTAGCAAGTTTGACAGAGTACCTGACACTATTGGCATGTAGTCAGTTGACAGCCCGATGAGTTTGATTGAAGTTCTTCACTTCTTGATGAAGAGTTTCCCAAATACTGTTTAGTGGGATGGTGTTCTGTCTGCTTCTGTGTATCACTGTGTGAAATGGAATAAATTCCCTTGCTGCTATTTTTCTTAGAACTGACCACCCAAGAAAGAGAAAAGATAATAGAAACTGATACAGTCTCCTGACTTGTGGAAGGTGCAGGAGGTCACTGAATGCAAGTGGCTGTATGACTCAGGATCTGGCAGGATCCAGGAGGTCGCTGAGATCAATTGACAATTTCAAGCATGCATTTGCACTCAGAAATTCAGAGTGCCTGATAGGATGCTTCCTTAGGACTGCATGCTGATTATTACTTAGCCAAAGTGAAGCATGTGTATAATCAATAAATTTGCTTCTCTTCCCACATACACAGCTTTTACATCAGGGGTAGCCCTATTGATTTTGGTGATTTTCTTCTTTAGGAGCATGACCATGCAAGTTCAGTAGGAATGATACCCGCTTATAATTTACTGGGGATTGAATTGCATTGCTACATTTAACTCAATTATATCCATGACGCAGAAGAATGAAGAATACCTAGTCTGACTTGACTTCTGATGCCAAAAAACATCTTTCCAAAAGCAAAATCTAATATATAGGGAAAAGCATTGAAGTTTGATCTCCCCTTCCTTTACGCATGCACACACCACCCATCAGCTTCAAACAGCCTTTGGTAATAACCTGCTCAGTTGACAGTGTTGTGAAGTTTTACTGAGAATATTGGACAGGCTCTTATGCCTCATTTGCAGCTTATTTAATGTTACTGGTGTGGTCAAATGCTGGGGCTTTTACTTATTTTTTTTCTTTTTTCTTTTTTTTTTCTTTTTTTTACCCCCCTTTTTTTCCTCTGAAACTTCAGAGGCCAAATTTTTGCCAGAGAAATTGAAAAAGGAACAAAATTTGAGGCAGAGTAAAAAAACCCCAACCTTAGTAACCCCCCTCAAAAACCCCAAACTAAATCAATGCTGAGAAAACCCAGAACTACTGGCTGGCAAAAAGCTAGTTGTAAAATTTCCCTAAAGAATCAAGCATTCTTTATTTTGAAGAATTATAGTAGTTTTGCATCTGCATTTTGACTTATTGCACACTGATTCAATTGACTGTTTTAAAAGCTAAGTGAAAAGTTAATCAAAAGACAAATGGTAAATAAGGCCATGCATCAAGATAAAACAATGAGCCCTATATTGCCATGCATGGGATTTTGAATTGGGAACAAGGGCACTTTGCTCGCCACTGTGTAGGAAGACAATGTGAATTAATTCCTTGTTACTGTTTGCTGGTGCTACTATATTGGCTTGTACACGGGTGGTACCAAATTTAGCCAATCATAAGTCTTTTTTCATAAATGAGTATAGCATGTCTTGTGGCACCTCTTGAAATGTGTAGAAATAATCTGTGAAATGCATAGCAATGTGACTAAAGGGGACTACTTAATCCTCATCTTGTTATGTGGTTACTTAGAAATTGCGGTACTGTTGTTGGCAACGATTTAGACTTACCGTAACTTCTCTTATCACCTTGGTATCTATGGTGGTATCAAACTTGTGACCCATGATTAAAGTGTTCAGTTTGAAACAGGAATGCCTTGTTCTAGTTCAGATCAGCTTTTCAGTTCTTCAGAATGGAATTATTTGTCTTTCTTAATGTGTTCGTGAGAGTAAGAAGTGAATGAAGGTGTATTTTTGAAAGGGTTGAAGAGGTGTATATGGTAATACTTCAATCATGTTTCTATAGTGTGTTTACTTTATATCTTTCAGAAAATTGCATATATTTAGTGGGGTTCTCCAAGTGAGACACCCCAGTTTGTACTAGAAAAATGGTTTTTATCAAACAGAATTTATTTGTTCCTTGGGTAGATTCAAGTTGAATCATTGTCTTTAATGAGTTTTTCCAGGTTGGGTGCACAGTAGTGAAGGGGGAGGGGAATGTTGTGAGAAATGAGTTTGTCAGATGGTGCTTGCAAAACTGATTCTTGTATGCAGGAACATTTGGGAAGGTGGTGCTTAAATGTTGGTTGCACCAAATGCTGGAAATTTCAAGCAATTGGGGCTTAAGTTTGAGGGAGAAAATTGATTAGTGTAACCACATCTCCTTCTAGGTAATGACTCTGTCAAGCTTTCAAACCTGAAATAGGTGTTGGATCAAACTATTATTGTTAGCATAGTCTGCAGGCTAAGGACTGAAAATGCACAACCAAACATTGCCTACAGATGTTAAACAGCTCAAGTATCCCATCCCTAGATGCAGAAGTAATGTATGGTTTGGAATTTTTTTTGATAATACAGGAAGTCTGTGCTGTGGACCCTTGGAAGTTAGGGAGTTCATACTGGGTTTCTAGAAGGTTCTTCAAAATCTCTTAAACTTTCAATGTCTCAAAAAAGAGAAGGATTTTCATTTGACTTCATTAGACTGCAGGGGTGAGAAAAATAACCATCTGCTGTCTGACCAGTTGTCTTATGTAGTATAAATGATAGATGAGTCATTTAGTTCCGTTATGGGCCTTTATCAAGGATGGCTGAAATGCTTTGCAATGACAGATAGATAATGAGCTTCTTATAAAGTCTGTCATAATGGAGACAGAAAATGGTTCTCTGGTTTAAAATACTAAGATGGCAATCTGTTTTTGACTTTGACTAAAACAACGATATAGGCTTCTGCTATAAGATAAGCATTGAGTCTGCCCTGACACTTTTTCCAGTGATAAGGCAGACCTTTCTATGCATTTGTTTTAAATCTAAAACCATCTAAAATAACTCAATTGATTTGCTTCTTAGCCCATCTTCAAACTACAGTCCTCTGATTTGCTATTGGATCCTTCCCTGGGATGCTCAAGTCACTTGTATGCTGACCATTCCGAAGGTCATAGTGCTTCGGCACAGTCTCATAAATGCTGAAGTCAGATGATGACTATTGATATATGCGCTGGTTTTGTCAGTTCATGTCTCAGTGGTGTGAAATAAGAGATGGGTGACACAGGGAAAGAAGAACCTGTTCTCCATCTGTGTGCAAGGCACGTCAGAGGGAAAGTACCCTAGCAGCCGTTTAGGTTAAAAAATGACATACTGTGCAAAACGGAATTTTAACATTCGGAAGTGTCTGCTAAATAACTGTATTATTTAACAAGCTAATTACAGTTCTTTGCTTCCAAACATGACCAATGAACTAATTTGCCTGAGGAGATTGCAATGTGGTAGCAATAACCAAGCTGTTACCACAGTGCCTTGGTACTGCACAGCTGCTGAATACATCCTTCATCCTGTAATTGCTTTTCAGCTGTTCCTAAAAGCAAATGTATTTAACTGTGTGATCATAAAAAGAAAATTTTAAGCTTAAATGTTGTTCATCCTTTTAGAGGGTAAGTAGAATGTCTTTTAACTTGATGCCTTGAGGATGAAGCTATAGGATCAGGTCTCATTGCTTTGCTACCGGGTGTATCTCCCAAGTTACCTTTTGCACCCTGTCTTCCACTGATGAAAACTGATTGAACAACAATGCATTCTCCCTGCTCAGTAACAGAGGAGGAGGATGTTTCAGAGATTTGGTGGTTTAGAACTGGAATATGATAAAATCAAAAATAACTGAGGAAAAAATACTGACAGAGCTTCTTGGGTTGACAGTTAAGAGGGTCATCTCAGAAACCTGGTGAGTTCCAGAGTTGTTAGTTGGAGTTAGCTGCTAGTCTAGAAATGCACAAAATAATGAGATTCCAAGTGATGAATTTTTCTGTGCAACAGAAGTGCTGCAGGAGATGGAGAAAGTGTGGTATTGGTCACATAATATATGATCAATAAAGTCTTGGGAAGCAGATTCTACCATGTTTTGTTATTGTTTTGTTGCTTGGTCTGCAGTTACTAGTTTTATCCCAGTAATCTTCTTCCTACTTAAGTTGATACTTGGGCTTGGTTCTCTTAAAACTTCAGGTTGTTTCACCAGTAGTCAAAAGACACTGATCTTAGTAAAAAAATGTTTACATACTTGCCTTGAAGGGCCTGAGTGGGTCTGCTTCAACATGTATATTGCCAGTATTTAGGAGAAAGTCAGAGAAATGTAGATGGAAGGACACCGAGTATGAAGATGCATTAGGGTATGTCCTAAAAAGGTACATAGAACAACCCAGTTTAGACCAAATATCTACCTTAATGTAACTTGGCATAGAAGGTTGTATGGGGATATCTGTGGTGTCTCTAATATGTGAATATTTTACAGCTATGTAAGATACGTGAATATTGGACATAGCTATTACAGTGACTGGTAGTGGATGTTTTTATGAAGATGATTATTAACTAATTGACACATGTTCAGATCCTTTGTGTCTTTCAGAAGAAGCCATTAAAATTGGGTTCCAAGTTCATTACAGAAAAGTGCGTTGGATCTGTAAGAATAGTGTTTAAGCAGAATGCCTTACATATGGGCTGCTACACTCTCAGGTGGTCTTAAGGCACAAAACAAAGTAGATCAGACAGTACGCATAGCAGTTAATTTCCTTTTCCTGACTAGCTCCATGGTTTTACCTGTATTTAACTTGTATGGGTGGCATCCAGAGGTGTAACCATAATTTCAGGGTTGTGAGTGTGTTTTTGTTTGTTTTGGATGCAGGACGTTTGATTCTCTGATGCTTCATAAGAGGAAAGGGGGAAGTAATTCATCTGTAGTAGGCATCAGGGCTTGCTTGAAGGCAAAAAACATCAAGCAGTTAACTTGCTGGTTTGCAGTGAGAATTATCAGGTAACTTGTCAGCCTGAGTGAAAGTTTGCTTGCACTTTACACTCCAGACTTTGAGCTGCCTAGTCCAGGTTGGTAGGCCACCGCAAATAAACTAAATTTGTGCAGAGAGGACATTGGTAAAGTTTTTCCATTTCCAAACTTCCTCCAAAGAAGTGGTGGGGGCAGTTTCTTTTGTGTATTTTCATTTTGTTTTCCCAATGACTTGATAATGTCATAGGATGGTCAGGATGCTAAAGAGCTACTGAAGTCTTCTGCTACTTTTTCAGAAGTATTAGCCTAACATAACATTTCAAGGTAGCTGTTTTGTATTTTATAGTTTTGGTTTAAATTTGTTTTTAGAAGTGGAGGTGAGTATTGCTGTAGAGATGCAGTTTTTTGTTACAGGAAAATGTCATGTCTTTTTATTTTCACATAACTGTCAATATACTAAACAATAGCTTCTCTTACATTTTACTGTATGTAAGCAATAGGTTCATCATTTTTTGTGTTTTGTTCCAGTAGTCTGTGGAATTAAATAGCAGAGGAATTGACTTCTGTCCGCAGGCTTTTGGGAAGTAAAGGCACTGAAGGCTGGCTTTCAGTTTGGTCCTCAAATAGCAAGAAAGCACTGTGGAACAGCAAACCTTTACTCTAGGGAAGGAAGGAAGATCTTTAAGACTGTATATAGAATTTCCCTGTTGACTCATGCATCTGATGTGAGGCAGGAAATGAAAACTTGTCTGTGTTATGAATGTCCTCAAACAGTCAAACTGCGCATTCTGGGTTTCTATTGATATGGCCACATTAAGAGCAGCTGATCTCATTCTAGTCTTCAGCATGGAGAAGGTGTCACTTTTAGCTCTGCAAAAATTCTGTGCCATTCTGAGCTCCATGTCTTTTCTGCCTATGTAGGCATTGCTACATAATCTTTTTTCAAGCTTCTGCTAGAAAGAACAAATGTTGCCAAATTAGAGGATTATTGGCTTGAATTTGTAACTCCTTCAACTGTTGTGAAATCTAACATACAATCTTTGTTTAAGGTAAATTTAGATGCTTTTTAAAAAAACTGGTAGAGACTGAAAGGTGGTGTGGTTGGTGGACAACTAAAAAGGTCAGTAGTCAATTTTGTAGTTTGAGTTTAATGCTGTAGATAGTACTTTCTTATTTACACTTCTGTCTTTGCAGTGTTGGAGTCTGTTTTCCTCTTTCACCATGGAATATACATGAACTGCTATTTGATCTGGTAGATCAGGTTAAACCCCAGACTAGCAGTAACATTTCTAGAAATAGCTTGGTGGCAAACATTAAAAGCAGGCATTACTAATTGAATAGAAATTTGTGTGTAGTATATTTCTTTTGTTTGTATGTCTTATTCGCTTTTTCCTAGCATAAGTTACTGAGTAATGGCTTATGTTATTTCTTGTGTTTCTGTTTAAGAAAAAAAAGCCCAAAACATTTTGTCTTTCATTTTCTGCCTTCCTGTCTTTTCTTTTAGTTGGTGAAATACTATTTCTGTCCTACCACCTTGTGTTTCCACTGCTTAAACAGTATCTATAAAATAAAACTTCCTGTTATTTTTGTATAGCCTCTTGTGTATAAACTGTTTTCCAGAGTCTGCTCCCCATACTCAGAGTAGGAGAAGTAGTGTGCTGTCAAGTTCTCTTACATTGAGCTGAGTAGTTACAGCCACATATACATCTGTTGTCCTAGGTGTATTTGAGGGTGGAAAATAGGATAGGTGCTGTGTCTTGCTTTCCGCTGCTATGAGCACTGCAGTGAGGAACATAGATGGATGTTTCTGTCTCTATTGGTTTTGTGTCTCTCAGTTTCTGTTATAGCAAGAGGAGATAGAGTATGCCCAGCCCAATGTTTTCTAAGGTATGAATGTGAGTAGACAGCAACAGCAGGTCTTCCACCTCATTTCACTGCAGTCCTTGAGCACAAATTCATAGAAGGAGCTCTAGAGCAGAGAAAACAGCAGTATCTTAACTGGCTTGCAGATGAAAGCCTTGAATAATCCCAGTCTGCTGTTTACATAGTAGAGTGGGAAAGACCTTAGGCTGGCCTTTGCCAGAGAAGGAAGAAGCCCCCTTGGGAGACACACATACACAAGTTATTTGCTTTCTTTGAGACCTGTTTGCAGGTGTTAGAAAACCTTAATTTTGCAGGCAGATGCTGAAGCCCATCAGCATTTATTTTAAAATTTCTTGTCTCTCTATGACACTTCTGTTGGAGATCAGGGGAGTCTGAAGACTCTGAGGTAAAGATCAGTATTCCTGACACCTTAGGGTAAGTGTCTGCTGCTCTTCTGGTAGGCTTGCAAAGTTAGGGACTGCTGCTGAGTATCAGAGTGGGTATGGTGAAGATTAGTCCTGAAGAGGTTAAGGGAATTAAATATTTAGGCGTTGTTTCAGGAGAAGTACATTATCTTTCATATGCAGCCAGCATTCATGGGATTGTTCTACTCATTTCTGTATTTGTTGGTGTTTAAAGTAGATAAGTGATTATTACTTTTTTCCTCACTCACTGTATTCTTTCTGTGTTCTTCAGGCTGTAACTGTATGGGTGTCTTTTTGGTCTTCACAATTAGTGTGGAAATACGGAAGTGCAGTGTATTCTTTTAAGTGTGCAGCAATAGTGAATTTGTATTGAGATTCAGCCTAATTTGTATGCTGTTTTGATCTTTAGTACGTATTGAATTCAGTATTTTGTGTATTTCAGATGATAAAAAGGATATTGACCATGAAACAGTGGTGGAAGAGCAGATCATTGGAGAGAATTCTCCTCCAGATTACTCAGAGTACATGACAGGGAAGAAACTTCCTCCTGGTGGAATACCTGGCATTGACCTCTCGGACCCCAAGCAACTGGCTGAATTTGCTAGGTAAGTAGGAAGAAAGGAACTTTAAAATTGTTTTCTTTTCACTGGTTCAATTATGAAACTGTTAGACAAAATAGTATATTTAGTATGGCTTATTATTCCATTTAATTATCTTCTAAAACAAGGGACTTAACACAGCATCAGCTACTCTGTTCTGAAGTAAAATAATGGGATTTTATATTCAGCAGTGGATTCTTCAGTGCCTTCTGGTCTTTAGTTCCATTGGGTAAGATGCGACCTCAATACACTGATAGACTACATCACTCACCACTCTAGGTAACCCTACCTGGGGATTGGACTAGATGGTCTCTAGAGGAAACGTCCAAGCTCAACAATTCTGTGATTTTACATGACTGAATATTTCTTTCATGTGAGTAGCCTTAAATTCCTGAGCACCAAAGGATCCAGTAAGTGAAATGCTGCATTCGGGTTGTTCAGTACGAAATAGCAAGGCTACCATATTTAGTTGGCATAGCCACTTACTGTTTTTTTTCACTTGATTTAAGATCTTGAGCTTAAGAAGCATGTGTCCTGCACTTTCAAGTGCCACTAATAATTGCAGTTTCACAGTTGGTAACTCTACTGCTTGGATTTTCTCTAGTGAGTCAGAATTGTCACTCGTTTACATATCAATAGGTTGACCTGAGTGACAAGGTGACTTTTACTTTCAAATGGTAGGGTGACTTTCAGGGGGGCGGGGCAGTGAGTGTCCTCTGGGCCCGGCTCTGGTGCCGGGCGCTCGAGGGAGCCCGTGGCCACCAGAGGGCAACCGCGAGGGCAGCGGAGAAGCCGCTCAAGTGCCGCCCTGGCGTGGGTTTGCTCTGCAGTGCTGCCCTGGTCCCCTTGTGCTCCGCTCAGTCCAGGGGCAGCATTAGTGCTGTGTCTCCACATGTCTGAGCACGACTGCTGGCTCTCTCTGGCTGCTACTGCCACATTTTTCCCAAGCTGGAAGCAAAACGTATGTATAAAGCCACACTCATTTTCACGTTTTTAGCAGCTGGCTGTTCTTCAGAGCTCAGGTGCACAACTCTGACGCTTAAAACAGGTGACACTCAGATGTTGTGCTTACTTCCTGGGTTACCTACTATGGAGAGAAGCGTGCCTTTTTCCAGGTAGTTGCTAGGTGGCAGGGACCGTTGATACAAGTTCTGGTCTGGCAGCTTGGCTAGCTGGATCTTGGTGTTCAGTGTGTGCATTTACTGCTGTTTCACCTTTTTGTCTTGCTGCTTTTTACAAAATTTACAAAATTCTCAGCTGTATTCTGAAAGCTTAGAAGCACATGAAGTTTTGTCCTGTTACTCTGTAGCGTGTCTGTGCTGGAGGAATAACAGCAGGGCCAACAATGAATTTTGAAGGCTCCTAGTAAAATAGTTTTGCAGGGCTTGCACCCTGCTTCAGGCTATCTCATCTGGAAATGTATAAAAGCGCATTACAAATGGCTGAAAACAGGGTTCTATCTGAAGTTATGAGTGGTTCTAGCTATTGATACTCTTCTTTCTTGTTTTACTGTTGTTTGTCAAAATTACTGTGTTTTTCTCTGGGACCTGCTGAAAAGTACATACAGTTTTTTGTGAAAGCAAATGTATAAGTGATACTCTTGAGTGTACATAGTGTTCCAGTTCTAAGCTTACTTATATATTTCTACACATCATGTATTTAGAATGGTGTTCTGCATTACTTTAAAACATGCTGAAATCTTTGGTTTTATTAAACACTGAAGTACTGAATACCTATTTCTCATTAGGAAGTGGAAATAGTTTCTTGCAAGGTACTCTCCATGCAAATACTGGATATTTTTTCTCCAGACTGAGTTGAATACTTGAGATGGTTGTCAGGATTTGGGCTTCTTGAAATGACCAGGCTGCTTCTATCAGATGTGTCTGCATATTTCTGAATATTGTAAAATGTTTTGCTTAGGTTTCTATTGAGAAAATAGTGGCTGCTGGCAGTAATTTAAAATTACCAATTTTTTATATTTATAATAGAATGTTCTAGGAAGTTCCAGGGCTGGACTTTGTAGCAGGTAGTGGAAAGATTCAGTTTTATGTGTACAGCCTCTTTTCTCACAGCAGATAAAATGTAATCTGTTTCAGTGAGAAGAGAAAGACATGATGGTAGAGTAAGCACCTTGGGGGGTACATTACCTTTAGCAATATCTCCAAGTTGCTTAAAACCTGGGAAAAATTGTTCTCATAGCTTAATTGTAGATATATGAGAATTTCATGCATCTTCTAAGCTTTTTTGATTTCTTGGTCAGAATCAATGACTATCAAACTTTTACTCTTGTCTTACAGTTGTATGTTATGTCTTAAATGACTGTGTTTGTTTATTCTTTTGAGACTGAAGAGTGTGGATGTATTAGAATTGGAATATTTCTTGTTAAGGTCTTAGTCCTCTTGCAGTGAAGCATGTTGAAGGGACTCCTTAGCTAATAAGATGGATTCAAGTACTGGTATCTGCAAACTACTGTTCAATTGTCTTGTTCACCTGGCTGTGTGCAGTATCACTAGAAAATCTGCATGGCAAACGGGAAGAAAAAAATTGGGTTTACATGTATGTAATTGGCTTTGGATGTTCAAGGAATACAGTTTTTCATGCTAAAAGAATGTGTTTGACAATTTCAGAGAACTTTACACTAAACAAACTTTGCTCATTGCTTTACAGTTCAGAATTCCAAAATTCTCAGTAGCTGTATTCCGAAATCTTAGCAGCACATGAATTTGAAACTTGTTTTTAAACTTAAGTAGCTTCACGTTCAGTAAGGTTTTGAATAACAAATTGGTATTTAGATTACTTGGAAAAAGAATTGTGACAGTGCATATATAAGGAAGTGTGAACTGGCTAGTAAAATTGTATGCTAAGTGCCTGGTGTGTAGTTGAGAGAAGGTTATGTAGGGTTGCTTTTCTATTTTCGTTGAAGTAGCTGGAATCTCACCATACATTTGTAGAAATTACCTACGCTGAACCAGGCTAGATCCACTATGTATAACAATGCAGCTTGTTTTTATTAAGGATAAATTGACTTGAAACATTTGCATTGATTATTAGGAACAAAATTCTGAGGTTAAGCTTAAACATACAAAACATGAATTCTAGTGGGGATAGATTTTGGGCAAGGTTCTGGTGTTCTAATCATGATCTGGTTAGTGAAAGGTGATGCTGGGACAAACCTGATGTTTGAAGTTTGTAGCTCTGCAGCCCTTTAAAAAAATAATTCAGAACTGTAGTAATCGAGCATCTACAGCGGCCACCAGCCCTCAGAGCTTGGTGGCTCTTGCAGAGTGAGTGGTTGTGGTGTCTCTTGTGATATAGCTGTCTTTCACTGCCTGGTTTGGAGCATATGTCATTGAGTCATGTAGCAGGAATCTGGATCCTTTAACTGGAACTCCGGCAGTTTTTCCTGGAAAAGCTTTTATGCATTCTGTGATTCCATTGAAAACATTACAAATAAACAGGCTGTGTCAGAACATTGACATGTTCAGTTATGCACAGACGAATGACCATAAGTTATACCTGGTTCACAGCTGATCACTTTTTACAGATTACTTCATTCTATTTTAGGAGTCTTGAATTTTCTCTAGCATGCTTTAAAACTGCAATAAAAAAAAGAAAAAAAAAAAGAGTGGAATTCTCTTAGGCAATCATATCAGAATGTGAAATGTTAATTGTGAATTGTAGAATAAAATGTTTCATCCAAATCTAAGTTGATGACAATTCAGTAGTTAGCTGTGAAGAAATCATAACTGCTTTGTAGTGAAAACTTGGGAAGGTAGCAGGGATATTTCTAGTATAAATTCGTGATAAATTCCCTCAAAACAAGCCACTAAAAAGGATATCCCTGATTGCCCCCTCCCTCCCCATTGTCCTCCAGATACATAACTGAAGTGTCTAAAGACAGCAGAACACAGACATCAGTAGAGCAAAGAAATAAGAGGGAATATCCTATAACTGGGAAATCAGCATAGTAATGGGTCCTGGTGGTAAAAACTTTATTCTCTGTGGTTTTATTTTCTGCTGGTCTTGGTATCTTTTCTGAAGACAAGCCATTGTGAGGACTGGCCTTCCTTTCTATCCACTTTCCAAACAGAATACAAAGGAGAGGAAACTGCATTAGAGTTTGAAATTGGACATCCGTCTTAGAAGTGACAAAGCCTTCTGGTCATCCAGATTTATGACTTAGGCCTCTTTATAAGGTGTATGCTTTTGTATTGGTTTTGTTCTTGTTAAAAAGAAGCTTAAAGGGCAGTAAAGTGACAATTGCTTTACCCAGTGTTCTTCGAGGGGAGGGGAAATCTGCTCTGTACCACACTGCAAAGGTCACTGTCCCTTTTTATGCATATGATATTCCTCATAACTGGAACAAGCCTAGTAATTATTTTTGCCTGACTCGCAGAGTGGAAGAAGTTCTTACAACAGTTTTCTTCCAAACTGTGGCAGAAACATGGTAAGACTCCAGCTGGTTTTGGGTTGTAGGTAGATTCCTAGGCCACCTTGTGCCACTCCTCTTTCATCTTGTTTATCCAAAAGCCAGTCTAGCCAGTTCCAGGAGTTGTTCAGCACAAATTAACTCTTGCAGTAGCACAGGGCTGTGACACTCAGGTTGGTTCTGCTCAGCAGGGCAGCACAAGGGAAATGGCAGAATGAGGCAACATACCAACAGTGCCAGTAACACTGTTGGGAGAGAGTAATTTCCTCCACCTCTGATTGTTCCTAGGGGTGTGGCCATCAGCACAGGTGAATATCATTGCTGGTCATCAGAGAACTCTAGGATGTGTTAAAGGAGTTGCCTGAGAGAGAGTAAAGCTGTTAAAGTTAGGGAGGGAGAAGAAAGGATGTGAGAACACAGAACTCTTTAACAGTAGCAAAAAGGGGGAGATCACGGAGCAAGGGGGAAATTCTATACTGTTAATGGAATTATATTTCCTTTATTCCCAGCTTTAACACTGTTTCTGTGGCTGACTTTTAAAATTGCATAGACTGACAAGTCTATAGGTTGTGGAGCTTTGGGGTGGGGCTTAAAGTTCAATTAGTGTAAAGTATTCTGTTCAGCTGTGTAAATGAAAGGAGGAGATCAGATGTAACTTTCAGATACTGCACAGTGACAGTGTTGCTTGCTTTATTTTGAGAAGCTGAGTGGTTTAATACCTGTGATTTCACTCAGTCTTCCTTCTGCATGGATAAGGGAAAGTGCTTTTATGGAGCTCATTCTGTAAAGCTATTGGTTTGCACACATTCCTGCTTCCTCTGCTCTCTCAGTGCAAGTTAAGACTCAGCCTTTGATTGCAGTGTCCCGGTGACTTGATCCAAAAGGTACTCTTTCTAATGTTCACAGTGAACTGGTCTGCAGTGGCTTCTACTGACCCGTGTAAACTCACCACAGAAATTAAAATTTTGGTCTTGCCATATAAATTGACTTTCTGCACAGGCAACTGTTTCAGAAGTTGCCAGTATTAATGTGTGTGTCTGTAGTTGTGTTAAATAGTGATATTTGTTAGAGTTCTGGTTTTGATTAATATTTCAGGCTAAGAAAACTTGGACGGAGCTGGTAGAGATGCTCTACTGGGTGGGAGCCAAAAATTTAACCACCACCAGCAAGAGCTACCTGCACCATTGTAACTAAGATCAACAGCCCAGATTCTAGTCTGGTCTCCTATTGCAGAAAGTTAATTTTAAAGTAAGATCAAAATCTTATTTTCTAATACATTTGAATATGTAAATCTTTAAATTCTTCTTTAAGGGATTGTCCATATGGCTTCTGCAGCTTTGTGAGCGAGATGACGTTTTTGACACAATGATCTACTGTAGTTGTGCCTGTGGTGTTTATGCCTTCATGTGTTTAATCCAGGTGTACAAAGGGCCTACCAGCTGCTTCCTGCCTGTGGCACTGGGGTACAACCTGGAC
Organism: Dasyornis broadbenti; assembly: GCA_013397935.1. NCBI lineage: Eukaryota > Metazoa > Chordata > Aves > Passeriformes > Dasyornithidae > Dasyornis > Dasyornis broadbenti. The sequence goes on from VZRN01003885.1 coordinate 28,787, forward strand.
CCCATTTGCCATCTCTTCTCTTGCAGTGTCTGCTGCTGTTTTGTTGATCAGCTTGGTTATCTCTAGAACCCTGTGTATAAGCGCAGTCTTGTTCCACATTTTAGCCTTAACTTGCCATGCTTCCTGAAGAACGAGAAGATTTAAAATCTGCTCTTTTATTAGCTGGACTTTTGTCATTTTGTGTCCAAATATTCAAGTATACTGCTGGGCTGATCCTCCTGAATTTAGAAACAAAGCTTGAACTTTTACAAGTCAGCTTATTCCAGGATGGACATTCATGTCGTGTTATGCCTGCTCAGGCACTGAAAAATGTAAGGTGTATGTTGATGCTGCAGTCTGTCCCATGTCTGACCATCCAGTTCACCTGCAATTAGTTCCTCAAGCTCCCTGACTGCACTGGCCCAGGGTGTTTTCCTTCTCTCTCTACCTCAGCAGCCTGTTAGAGATGACGCTGTTGTAGCATTTCTTTCTCAAAGATTGACTTAATACCAGAGGCAAGACACAAGAGTAGGAAGAGAAGATTTAACGCAAAGTGTGAAAATGCAGGCACTGCCCACTAAAGCTATTTGCCACATCTCTTGTTAGTAATTCTCTTGGTATAGTCACTCTCTTTACAGGTGGCCAATTAAGACTTCAGAACAATAGTGATTTTACTCTTTCGGATCATGTCAGGGACACAGATCTCAGAGTAGGAAATCTTTTTACTTAATTTTTTTAGGGCTGGGGGAATGACTCAGCCAACATTCAACAGGTTGATTGAATTAGAAGGAGGTGGTTTTGGCACCAACTTTGTCTCCTAAGGGTGTTTGTTCTCTAATGGAATTAAATCGTGACACTCTGTTCTCTCATGTCCCATCTTGTCAAATAATTCTTCTGTGACCATTTTGACAATTATGGGTCCCTTTTCCTGTTTTTAAAATTCACAGAGACATAATAAGGAGAATCCCATGCTAAAGGTATTTGAAAGCTTTCTGTAGGAGTACTGTAAAGACTTTTGTGTGTGTGTTTCCTATAGCTTTTGTGTGTGTGTTTTCTATAGCCTCAGTACCTGTAGTACTATGAGTCTGGAACCTCACTGGAGAGTGGTAGTCAGTCAGTTAATCCCAATCACTTGTTGGGAGTTAGGTATTTTAATACTTTAAGAGACTATGTAAATGAAACACAGCACAACCATTCTGTATTCCAATTGGATTATATAAATTTAATCAATAAGGTCAACTGAGTTGGTCTGTAGTGTTAAAATAGTTACAATGAAGATTAAGATAAGGAGGAGACTGCTGTACAGGAACAGATACACTTTGCTGTGTTCAGAATGTTTCTGCCCTTAAATTGATGAAGTCTTAGTTATGCTGCTCATTATGGTGCAAGAGGAGCTTTGTCAACACAAATACCTTACACCTGTTTTCAAATCGCTGTTAATATCTGTAAATGTATTTGTACCCCTGCAAGAGACTTCAGTTCCTCAGGTTAGCTCTGTACCTACTCAGTGTAGTTTAGGGATGCTGAGCCAAGAGACGCTTCCCAAGTGCCCACTTATAGAAAAGAACTAAAGCAACCTCGAAATCCTTGGGTTTTAGTGTTGTGTTTGTGAAGTGGCTGTCAAGTGCTTTAGTCTGTACATGATCACTTGAACTGTGGTACATCTACAGTACTGAAGGGACTCGGAGTGAGGGACCAGTGATAACTGACAGAGCCATGGGAGAATTGTCCATCATACGTGACTCCACTAGCAGTTGTAAGATGATTTTCCTGTTTTTTTCACTGCTCTTGCCTTAAGTCACCCTCCTCTGTCAGCAGTCCATGTGTAGGAAACAGGTAAAGGCAGATTTTAGCCATAGGAGTGTGACAGTACCAAAGAAATCTGGACTCTTGCCTGCAAAAACCAAATGTTTATGTGGTCAGAATGGAGGTGTTTTAGCTTATTTTCCCTACAGCTCTTGGGTAGTTTTTAAATGTTTAGAAGTTACTATTTAGCCAGTCTTACCAATTAATAAAAGGGATGTTAAAAAAAGTACATGTATGCATTGCTTGGAAATCTCTTCCCCAAATCCTGTTTCTTCATATCAGTTTCCAGAAACAGAACTCATGGGTATTAAAACTGTCATGGATATCAATAGACACTTTTCTTTCTTAACATGAAGAATAGTGATTCTGATAATTCCAATTATTTTGTTAATTTTAAGCCACTCATTTCTGTTTAATTGAGACTAGAGTACACCAGCAAACCTTTTGATTAACTTGCAGATAGGATATGTGGCCACCTTGTCACAGGGAACTGGCAGGTGCTGTACTGCCAGGAAAAGCAGTTTGGTAACCCACATAAACAGACTGGCCCTGCTTTCACAGCAAGCTTTGGGAATGTGCAAAATCTCACTGCTTACCTAAGGGAATCTCCAGCTATAATGGGGTGCATATATTTACACCCACCTACTGCTACCCTTAGATGGAGATAAACCTTTTCTTTCTGATTTTTTGAAGATAGCATTACAGGTTTGAGAAATAAAGATAGCTGAAAGTCCAGTGCACTGCCCCAGAATCACATCTGGCTCTTCTGAGTTTCTGGCAGGTAGTTGTTATAACACTGTTCTAAGATTGTTTTGTACCGAGAGTCTTACTGTATATGAAACAGATCTAACACATACAAGCAACAGTTTGCTGGGCTCCTTATGTAATTGGTGGAGATTAGTGGCACCCATAAAATAATGGTGAAGTTCCCTGTCAGTGACCAGGAGTAAATTTGTGATTGCTTGTCAGTTGCCAAGAGTGGAATCCGTGTGCACAATAGTTTAAAGTAAGAATAATTACCATTTCTGTGGTTGTAATGGATTTCTTCCTTGTCTGTGTAGATTGCACAGCTTGCCTGATTCCTGCTTTCCCTGCTTCTGTAGTGTTTTCTTTAGAAGCCTTGCTTGGTGAAAATACTGAAGAATGATTGAACCTATACTCATTCATGTCCTGCTGCAGGGATGGAGAGGAAGTAAAGCCAAATAGGCCACATGGGTACTTGCACAACAAAAATAGGGTTTTCAAACAAAAGCTCCTAATTACAATTAGTGTAAGTCAGGAAAAAAATCTCAATTTCTGCAAATTCAGAAGATTAAGAAGGTAGTATTAAATGTCTTATTCTGTATTTGAGAGGTCCTTCTGGAAAAACAAAGCATTCCAAATGCTAAATTATACTGTTAATATTTTTGTGAAGGTTTTGAAATTGTTAAAGTGAGTACCACTGACACATGTAATACTGGGGGATAAAATGTGCTCATTATGTAGGCACTTAGGGGAGAAGAGCTGTCGATTAATGTGCTTCTACTAATATTTTGTTGTATTTTTATCTTTAAGAATGAAACCAAGAAAAATTAAAGAAGATGATGCTCCACGAACGATAGCTTGTCCTCACAAAGTAAGTGAAGTGCTCTGCTTCTGCGTAGATAGTAATTTGTAGATCAGAATTTTGTATTGATGTTTTCTCTTGAGAATGAATAACTAAAATATCTTACTGTTAATAGATACTCTCAGTTAAATGTATTTTAGTTGTCATTCTCTAGAAGCTTCCTTTAAAACCTTTCACTGAATAATATATTATTCCCATTCCTTGTCTTAAGGTTAGTGCATCCCTAATCTTCTGGTAACCATGATGCACAGTCCCTAACATGCTGGTTTTACTGTTGTGATTTCCCGACACCCAAGAATACATACTTGAAAGAATGTTCTGAAAGCTGTTCAAAGTACGTTCCTAAGATCTATATATCCTCTGCTTGGAAACTATTACAGATTTGGAGTCTAGATCAGGAATCAGCAATTTATGGTGCAGATGCCAAAGTCAGCTTTATTGGAAGACTCTGAATTATATTCCACAGAGCTGGAAAGTGCATCATCGTGAAAGAGAGAGGCAGGCATCTTGGAGATATGATTCTGACACACTAGTAGCAGGGAAGCTTCTGTCTCGAATAAATGTTGCCAGTCACCTAGATTGGTAGCATCTGGCTTTACTGCATTATCCAGCTTTTGTAGTGCTTCTTTTAGCTGACTTAGTCTGTAACAAAAAAAGACAAATACAATCTTGCTGACTTCTGGTCTAGATAAGTGTAAACCTAAGCCAATAATTAGGGCACATAGCGATTAGACATAGCCATTAGAGAGCATGAATAGAAGGCTACTTTCTCACAGCCGTGGTGTAAGGAATTTTCTGAATTCCTCATTGTGCTTATATTGATTTCCAGTTCTCCACATTCTAAAAGTGTCTTTTTTTTTTTTTTTTTGGTAATACAGTATGCAAAGATACAGGAACAGATACTTTTTACTATACCTAGGAATGTTACCTTCATTTCTTTGATTTACTTTTTCATAGCCTCAACTTCATCTGAATCGGGGTCGGGGAGGGGGAGTAGAATGTTCTATCCTTCCATTTTCTGTCTTGTGGTGTTTGTAGGCTTTGTGCATTTATGAATTTAGTTTAAAAAAAAAACGTTGTAGCTGTACCTGCTGCTCTCAGAAGGGAGGAGGGATTTTAAAATGCAAAAAAAAGTTGATGGTCTGTTTGTTTACTTTAGTGCTGCTTTGCCCCACCCAGTTCTGCTGTGTGCAACAAATGATGGCACAATACTTCAAAAGTAGCCAAAGAGATTGTTTCTAGTGCTTGAAGAGAGAGCTCCTGAAAGTGGCATTTCACCCTTTTTATAAGAAACAAGGCTTATTTAAATGTATTTGTTTGGAAAAACAAAAGCCTGCAGAATTTAAGATTAGCAATTTAATGTTCCTTTAGGTTCTTTTTTTTAAATTTTATGCCTCATAACATGGTGATGTTGATAGACTAGTTTTATATAAGTTTAAACAGCATCACTTGTAGTACAAATAGAATTTATGATTATTAATAGGATTTTATGAGGGATTTTGAAATTTGAGAAAGACATAACACATCTGATAGATATCTATTGATTGTCACTAAAAGGTGAAAAAAAAAAATGTTGAAAGATTAGGTAAATGGAGCTGGTCACTGCTGGCTTAAGCATACTCTGGAATCAAAAGCGGTATTCCTCTGTCAATGCAGGGTCGTCCCCAGGTTAAGATTTCTGATGCTGTACCTGAGTTAATGTATCTTCTGCTTTTAGGTTGAGTTGGCACTAACTCAGGCTATTGTCCCACATTATTCAGCTGCCCAGTGTCACTTTGTAGGTTTAAACTGCAGCAGCAGTGGTGTTCCCTCTGTCTCAAGGTGGTGGTGATCAGTCTGCTGCTGCCAGTTTGGACAGGGTGTAGTTCCTGTAAGTTGTGTGCTTATAGAAGCCCTATTGCTTCATTTCTTCTCAGAAATGAGGAAGACAGAGTGTTGAGAGGTGGTACACATACAAATTGGTACTAGGGAATAATCTGTAGTGTATTAGAGGCTTTATAATATATTGTAGTACTGTGGTTCTTGGAACATAGCACATTGAAGAGTATACCATAGCTATCCATGAACTATCCTTCTGTCTTGTTTTTCTTTGGTTGGATTTTTGTTTTGTATTTGTTTTTTCCTCTGAAACCTGTTAAGTGCTTTTGTTTGATTTATTAATTTGCTTCTGTCAGAGCTGCATCTTCTCCATCATACTGTCCTGTCATTCGACTGCACATGGTTCATAATACTGAGTGAGGAAAGGGTTTGGGATTGTGTTTAGGTATTTTTTTATGGTCAGCTTTTCAAATGATTAGTTTTCTTGTATTGCTTTTTTAAAAATAAATGTAAGGGATGTTCTTTTCAGGGCCAAACTCTTAAGAAAGTATTGAGGATATAAAAAGCATTTAAAATGCTTGTACTGTAGCAGATAAAACCTTCTTTATGAGAACTAGCTTATCTACTAATTGAGTTTCACTGTTCTTTTTAAGGGCTGCACAAAGATGTTCAGGGACAACTCTGCCATGAGGAAGCATCTGCACACCCATGGGCCTCGAGTACACGTATGTGCAGAATGCGGCAAAGCCTTTGTGGAGAGCTCGAAACTAAAGCGGCATCAGCTAGTTCACACCGGAGAGAAACCCTTTCAGGTACTGTTAACCTGCAGGCATGGGTGCCACCACTTGTGCTGGGAACACTGGAAACTGAACTACAACTTGGCTTCCACAGGGCTTGGGTATACTACAGCTCTTCTAAAATCAGATGAGGCACCTGAAAAACTGGGAGTCCCTTTAAGCTAATTAGGCTGTCATTTAACTATTTACCCAGACTTCTCTTAGAAATTGGTAAATTGTATGTACACAGGAGTTACCTTTCAAAATATGATGTAAAGTTGCCCTCTTTAAAAATGAAGTCTGCAGTTACTAGTGAGTTAAGAAACTCATCTTTTCAACTTGGCGCTTGTGCACAGCTGAGACTTGGGGCTGTTTGCTCAGTTACCTCAGGGTACTAATTTTCAGTAGGGGTTATTAATCAGCTTTCAGCAAAATGATGGGAGTCACTGAATCTCTTTCCATTTTTATTGAGTCACGTGGGTTTCTGCCACCAGAGGTCCCCTGCCCTCTTCATATGATACTCTGTATAAATCTTCTAAGTTATTCTTAGTCTTGAGAATATATGTGTTCTCCAGTACACACTTTAGATATCTTCCTTTTTTTTCTGTTGATTGCTTTCTAAAATAAACTATTTTGGAAAATTGATTTGCAGTCCTCAGGCGTTTGCTTAGATGCATACACTGGATATCATGTGTGGTAAATATAAATATTTACCACTAAATGTGCTGTCCTGTTTATATCAAGCCCATCTTAAAAGTAAAGCAGGTAAAATGAGTAAATCTTTGCAAATCATTACTGAAAGGGTGAAATTCTGATGTGAAATCCTGTTTCTGTTTTGTAGTACAGTATAGGTACTGTTTCATGTGGAGAGAAGGTGTTTTTAGTGAAAGTGCTTGCTTGCAAGCTGGAAGTTATTTATTTTCCTCTTTGAAAATAGATATGCTTTTGTATATATGTAGAGTATATGTATATATACTTCAGTAAATATACTGAAATATTGCACTTTTCAGTGTAGTTCCCAGGGGATGCCCACAGCTTTACTCAAAACAATCTTCAGCCTCTGGCTTCGTGTTGGTGCAGTCTAGTGATTTAAAGAAGACAGTTGTTCTGATCGGTGATGGAGATGAGTTCCATTAGCTAACAGAGTGTGTCTTTTCCTTCCAACAGTGTACGTTTGAAGGATGTGGAAAGCGTTTTTCACTGGACTTCAATTTACGCACACATGTGCGAATTCACACTGGCGACAGGCCCTACGTTTGCCCGTTTGACGGCTGCAATAAGAAGTTTGCGCAATCAACCAACCTGAAATCTCACATCTTAACACACGCTAAGGCCAAAAACAACCAGTAAAAGTTGAGGAGAACGTTCTTGAACTCAAAGCATCTTACAGGAAAATCAATTGAAAAGAAATACGCCTCCCCTTTGTATATTGTTTCTAGGAAAGAATTTTAAAAAAAGAACCCTACAGACCTAAAGGACGTGTTTTGATAAGTAGTAAATAAAAAGCAAAAAAAAATACCACACAAAAAACTTCCAAGGTGACATTGCTAAGATGTTCCACCTTGCTCTGTAACCCCGTTTCAAGAACACGGTGTTTTGTAAAGTGTGGCCCCAACCGGACGGGTCAGCTCATGAACTTGCATCAGAAAAGACAATTCTTTATACAACAGTGCTAAATTTGGACTTCTTTTCACATTCTTATAAATATGAAGCTCACCTGTTGCTTACAATTTTTTTTAATTTTGTATTTTCCAAGTGTGCATATTGTACACTTTTTGGGGATATGCGTAGTAATGCTATGTGTGATTTTCTGAAGGTTGATAACTTGCTTGCGGTAGATTTTCTTTAAAAGAATGGGCAGTTACATGCATACTTCAAAAGTATTTTCCTGTAAAGAAAAAAAAGTTATATAGGTTTTGTTTGCTATCTTAATTTTGGTTGTATTCTTTGATGTTAACACATTTTGTATAATTGTATCGTATAGCTGTAATGAAATCATGTAGTATCAAATATTAGATGTGATTTAATAGTGTTAATCAATTTAAACCCATTTTAGTCACTTTTTTTGGAGAAATACTGCCAGATGCTGATGTTCAGTGTAATTTCTTTGCCTGTTCAGTTACGGAAAGTGGTGCTCAGTTGTAGAATGTATTGTACAGGCACTGACCGTTTATTAACACCTGATAATATGTACATCCCCCATGTAATAGACAGGGCAACAATAAAACAGTGGTCCTAAAGAAAGAATCTGGCAGAAGATGATCTTGTAAGCGCAGTCTATTTTCTTTGGTTGTCCAGAGCAGTTCTAGTTCCTCTTGACCTCCCAGAAATTGGAGGCTAAATAAACTCAAGTTTCCTTTACTTTGCATTCAATTACAGTGATTTGTGATGCAATTAAGTAATGCCACATTAGGTGGTATATCTAAACAGAATTGCTGACTGTAATTCTGGTTTTGACTTACCTAGACTTCCGTTAACTGGAACGGTGGTTTTGGAGACTTGGCAGTGTAGTCGGGAGTGTTCTGTGTGCCTGGACAGCAACAAGGTAAAACAGTACAGGAAATAAGTAAATGGGAACCTTTGTTTAGTTGAGGTAAGGAACGTTGGAGGTTTAAATGCAGTAACAGTAGAAAGTGGAAGAATGTTAGGGTTTGAGTGATCATACCAGAAAAAAAAGAAACTGTTTCTTCTTTTGGCTAACTTGTTTGAGTGTAATGATAAAAATTCTTCGGACCTTATTGGCCACCTTTTGTTTCAAAACAAGAAGTTCTAAGAGAACTTGATGCAGTTGAGTTTTGATGGTCTAAGAGTGGTTACTTCTCATTTGTTCAAGTGTTCAAAGAAAACTTAGTAAATACTATAGTAAAATGTGACAGATTAATAAACAGAAGAAAATGCAGAGAAATGCATAAGTTATTTTTTAGAGGCATGTAACATTTTAATGCAGTAAAAAGTGTTGTTAATATTTTTCTGAATTCTGTTCTTACAAGGTTCATCAAAGTTTTCATTGCTAATACTGTAAAACATAATTTTGAATCCAGTGTTGGTGGTAGTGTCAAAAACATGGGTAATAAAGAAACTGCACTTAAGACCAAGGGAATTTTCATCCATACATAAGTTAATCTGAACACTGCAACTCTAGTCCGAGGTTGTTAGGGGTAGAAAGAAAGTTGGGACTTTCAATTGTAAAGTATGCGTTAAAATTTTGGCAGTATTTTTTCTTTTATATATAAGCAGTTTTTGAACAGGACAATATACTGAAACTTGTATAGTTATAGTTAAATTAAATTCTGTATACAGTTAAATTAGTGTCTATTCTTTTTGGAAGGAAATAAAATTAATTCAGTCTAGTTCTAATTGACCTTATATTTTTTCTTAAGCAGTATCTGTGATGGTGTTAGGCTTGCACAGAAGTTTGCTTTCCTGTGTCATAAAGTCTTTCATTGAATTGCAAGGTGTCAGTACTTCATCCTTGAACATACATGAGGGAACTATGCTACCTTCAACATACATTTGAGACTAAACTATGTTAAATATTGATTGGAGGACCAACTGGGAACTGCAACTGTTATTGCCTCTGGTTGTATTGCATCTGATTACAGAGAGACGTTTCCATCTAGGCCTCAAATCAGTAGCACTCAACAGACTCCGGAGTGTAAGTAGCAACATTTGGTAGCTTGAAAGGTCTTGCTTTGTAAGTAGTTAATTCCATATTGGATATGAATAAATACTTGCATTGAGAAGCTGCTATAACTTCTTTGAGCTTATAAAGTATAATTGGCACACCTTGCTCTTAAAACATCATGCTTAATTGATTCTAGAGTTTTCCTTAAGGTTTTTTCAGTGAAGAAGTTACAGACTTTTGAGAATAGCAGAGTTGACTTTGAGACCACCGTTCCCAGCCTGCTATCAACAAGTTCCAGCATTACACCACCAATTCGTGAGCAAGTTCAGGTAAGGGGAGGAGAGCCTGAGGGGTTGCAGAAATGTAGGCAGTGGTTTTAAAACTGGCAAAAAATTTTCAGTACTTACTCATTATACTTGTTCTGCTGCTCAGTTGATCTTACATTTACGTTGTTTGGTTCTGCTGCTGTCTAAAGGAGGCAAATTCTGTAGCTATATAACTGGGATTCAGACCAGTGTTTTACAGGTAGAACTGACTAGACTTTTCTATCTCTATCAGTTCATGGTCTGTCAGTAAATACAAAAACTGAAATACTTACTACTTGTGGAGAGTGTGTTTCTTGAAAAGGTTGTAGGAGGAGGAGTGCAGGTTCAGATTTGAAATGCTAAGTGAATAAATCCATAGTGAAATGGAATGCCAGGATCTCAGTTGAACCTGCGCTTAATTTTAGTTACCTTCTGTTTGAAGAGGGTCACTGTGGAGTTGTAGTGTATTTTGACTTTTCCCCATAATGGATGCAAGTTTTAAGGGCAAGTGGAGATCCTTTCCCTCTCCTAATTCCACAGTAGGTAAAAAGCAAAAGATGCAATAGTTACCAGAAATGGCAAAAGTATTGAGGCTCTGAAATGTTTGAAGAAAGTGAATTGCTTCAAAGTGCTAGATGAAGAGGCATGGCAGTGGCGATAACTGCCATGTGGGTGTTTCCACATGCTCATCACATGGCTCACAGGGTATTGCCAGGAGGCCTTGGAAAAATGGGCTGCTTAGTTTTTGTTCTCAGTTGAGATGGATGAACTCAAGGACAGTATGTGCTAAATATCGTTTTTGCAAGTGTTTCATTAATACCTTGAAGAAATTGAGAAAATTTGGGATTTTTGTCAGGGCTGCCAGACAAATCCATCTGGGAGGTCTAATCAGTCAAGTGGCAGCTGCTGCTGGCATTGGCTGGTCTATAATGTGCCATCTATAATGATGCTACTTCAGAACAAAAAACTTAAGTAGTTTATCATCCTTACAGCACCTTCTAAAGTCTTCTGTGTTACAGTGGCTTTAGGGGGGAAGTAAAGGATGTTTGTGTCAGCATTGAGCTTTACTGCGCTAATGTTCCTGTAGTGCTTAAAGCTACTGAGAGGAACCTGGGATGGATTTCAAAACTGAATGTTGGGTGTGAATTTTGCAGAAGGAATAAAACTAAGAGCTGGAGTTCCGTATGTCTGTTCCTGGCTCTCTAAACGCAATAGTTTAAAAGAGACCTGGGGCAAAAGAATGGGAAAGTGAAGTAGAGCAGAGGGAGTGTGACCCTGCTGCTGAACACAAGGAGCAGAAACATCTGCACAGTGATCTGTAGAGGTAAAAGCAAATCAGAGCAGGAATGTATACACATGTATTACAAGATTAAATACTCAGCTTGATAATGTGAATCGTTCTAGTGTCAAGTTGCAAGAGTGTGATGATGGTTTTACAGCAATGCTTAAATGCCACCTGGAATGCTGATGGTTTCATTTTGTAAGGTAATTTAATCAGTGGTCCTTTTCTAAATTTCATTCTCTTTGCCTAAAGCAGACCATCTTAGGCAAGTTCATGTGCAGTGTCAGTCATTCTATATTATTAAGGCAGTTTAACTTTTAATTTTTTCCATCATTTTCTATGGAAATTGTCTGGAAAGTATTGCATTTCCTTTAGGGGCAAGCACACCAGATTCTGTATAAGAGTTAGTGGGACTTTTCAGGTCCTGGGTTCCCCTAAAGTAACAGGAAAACATTGTTTTGCTGTAGGTAAATGAATAAGATTCCTTACAGCAACTGAGTTTTAGACAACTCCCATTTCAGGGATTTCCAGGTCTTCTGTTACTTTTTTCTAAGAGAAAAGCTCTAAGTCTGGGTGCTGGTTGGGTACCACAGCTTCTCTTGTGTGTTACGGTGTGGACGTGATATCCCTCTTGTGAGCTGCTGTTCTCACCAGGTTCTTGTGTCTGCTGGGAGCTCTCTTCAGGAGCAAGCCTGAAGTTCTGGCCAAATGTTGGTGAATTTTGGGAGGGAAAGAGATGGAGAGCCCGTGGCATCCTTGCAGGACTTCTGGGTGCTCCTTTTGCCACCACTTTTTAAGTGTTGTTGTAGGTTTAAGTGTGATTCCTCCCTAATCAATCTGGTATCAGGTGGCATCTATGTCAGCACTTTGTTTCAGTCCGTTCAGAAACTCCTGGGTAGCAGTTTGCCAGGAGATGGCAGTGAATTACCTGTTTGCACGGTGTGACCAGCAGACAGAATAGCAGTGTCAGGGTGCCCCTGCGAGGTCAAGTGTGTGCAGGATGTCCTGTGGCATTCAGTGGAACTTGACAGACTTGGAGCATGGCAGTGTCAAAGAGCAAATTGCCCACACACCACTGCAGAAGAATAAGTACAGTCATGTGCTGATTTCTGAGAGTCCTGAGTGTACTTGTGCATTCATCAAAAGCACCAGCAAGGCAATGAAAGTAAAAGAATACAAATAAAAACTGTCGAGTGAGGCATGGGTCATGTATACATACATCCATCAAATATTAATATTAAATATCTTTAGAGAGAAATGTGGAAATCCAATGATAAATGGTGTTAATGAATGAACTTTCAGCTGTAAGCAGCTATTTTGGTTAAATGCTAGATCTGTAAAGCATCATTGCTTCTCTCCAGCAGTGGCTTCCTAAGAAGTCCAAGCTCTTCTGAAGCAATTAGGGCCTTGGCTTCAGTCTGCTTCTCATAATGTGTGCAAGGCCATTGCAGAGACTGCATAACAGGACAGATGTTGCATCAGAGTCCTGCATTGCTGCTCTTTAGGGAATCAAAGATCTCATTAACCTGTTCCCCTCTCTGGAGCAGGCCCACAGGAAAGGTGTATTTCAGAAGGATGTTGTGAATAATGAATATTTTTGAGATAAATCATAGAGCATATGAAGACTGTGGCATAATATGTACTGCTTGTTAAATAGTGGAAAATCCATACCCAAAAAGTCTTGTTAACCAGATAGAAGGTCCTAATGTCCTTTGGCTCTTCTTGGGAACTGGTTGAAGACAAATATATGGAAAACTGCCTTGTTGGTTAGTGTTTTGATTTAAGGGCTCACAAAATCAGGTGTCCTTAAGGGCTGCCAGGTGCTTGCCAAGGACCTCACTGAGCTTTCCAGTTGCAATTTTGGCTTACAAATGTTTTGACTGCCTCACTTGTGGGGCATCATGCAGCTGATGTTTAGACTTATTTTTAAACACATTTTTCTCAGCAGAACAGAAAGTTTTGCCTTTTGATATGGAATCCTTCAGTTTTCAGTCTTAACTGATGCTTTGACTGAATTCCCAATGGATTTATATTAATCCAGTGACTCCCATAGCTTCAAAGAGCGTACAAATAGTTATAGTTTGAAAATGGATTGTCAGGAATAATACCTATGGTAGGGCGTCAGGTTTTCCTTCTGTGTGGTTGGTTGGTTGGTTTGTTTCTTTGTTTTTGTTCTTACCTCCTGCATAGGTTAGGTATAGGGAATTTAATCTCAACTTTTTCTGAAGTGTGAAATTAAAATGTGTACAGTCTCTTGGTTAAGAACTGGCAGGGAAGCAGGTATCTGCCTGGATTAAATCAAGGATAGAAGTAACTTTTACATTTGCCTCTTTTAATTGCGGTTAAAAAGCTTGAACTTTACTACTGGCCTGTTTGGAAAGTACCTCTTATAGATTCTTCCTGAAGTGAAAATACCTGTTGTAGATTCTTCCTTAGTGAAAATACCTCAGTGCACAAGGAAAGTGTATGGCCTGTTTGATTGCAACCCTGAAGTATTCCTGATCTACAGTAAATCTCTGCTTAAGATAACTGGATAAGATCCTAGAAGAAGAATACTCATTTTTTTTTCGTACCAGCTTTAATCTGGTCAAGTCAAATTGTTTGAGCAACACTTCTTTCTGTTCTGATATATACAGGAAACAATGCAGACCATGAGGTCAGGCTTCATTATGATTTTAGTATTTTATTGATTGACACATGGATATGGCTAAAATGGTACAAGTCTATTTTATTGTTAATAAAAAATGCAGTGTGCATATTTCATTAAGAAAAAACAGTCATAATAAAGTATAATAGTGAATGATAATGAAGCAGTTAGACTCTGCTGGTTGTTACATTTTATAAACCTTAAGAATATTTTTTTGAACATTAGAACTTGACCTTCTTCCATTTATATCAATCTGTAGGGCATTAGTGTTCACTGCAGTCCTTACCTTGATTTCAGTTTATTTATTGATGAACCTGTATACCTTAAAATCACTTTCAAGGTCAACTCAGTTAAACCTAGTAATAAAATATAAGTAGAAAAGCTTTTACTGTATATCTTCTGTATTATTGTGCATATCATGTCACCTTTTTTTCTGTAGTGATAATAATTTTTACAATTAGTGAGGACAACACTAATACAAAAATTGCAAAACAGTTCTACTGGAAAGATGAAAAGGGCTTATTTTCCTCTGCTTTTCACTCCCACTGCCCATGGACATGCATAAATTCCTGAACATGGAAAGAAACAGTTTACTTCCTCTTGATTTCAAAGGCTGTCTCCCCTAGGTCTGGTCCTGCAAGTTCTCTGCTTCACTGCCCCTTGCAGCACCTCCCAGAGTCACACAGTCCCTCAGATCCTTCTGGCTCCATGGCTGTGGTGTTTGATAGGGCATGTTGCCTTGGGTAAGCTTCTTTTTTCTCTGCCGGTTTTTCTGGCAGAAGAGGGGTTTAACTGCGCATTCTGCTAATCTAATGGTGTTTGGCATGCTTCTGGGCTTTAAGTTGTTCTTTAATTATCAACAGAATAAAAGCTGGGCTAACAGCAACTAACATTAAACTGTTAACACCTATTTTCCAGCATAATAATAAATATATTTAATTTCAAAGAACAAACACATCTTTTCTTTGCAAGGTCAACATTTTACATTTTTGTCTTAGTCATTTTCCCAGTATGATGCCAGTACTGCACCTGCAATGTCTTGCTGCCCTTTCATGCGAACTGTATAAAATCTATATCATAGAATCCTAGAATGGTTTGGCTTGAAAGGGACTTGAAAAATCATCTAATTCCAATCTCCCCTATCATGGGCAGGGACACCCCCCACTAGACCAGGCTGCTCACAGCCCCATCCAGCCTGGCCTTGAACACTTCCAGGGATGGGGCATCCACACCTTCTCTCAGGAACCTGTTCCAGTGCCTCAGCACCCTCGCAGTGAAGAATTTCTTCCTAATATCTAATCTAAACCTGCCCTCTTTCAGCTTAAGGCCATTATCCCTTGTCCTATCACTGCATATATGCAGAGAAAGACAAGGAAGAGAGGACAAAAAAATTCTGTCATGTTACAGTTGCAGACATGATAAATGACTTTCACAGCAGTAGTTCTGCTGTAGTAACTTAGTTAAGAGCTACTCTACATGGGTACTTTCTTCCCCTCCTGTCCTAACTGCACATGTTTGTGGCTGTAACTTGTAACATTGTCATGACCCATTTAGTTTAAGAAAGAACAGAGCATAGAGACTCGATAGTGAATTTCATTTTTGGTGATTTTTACCACCTTAATCCCTTCACTTGTTGGGGAATTGCTTGATAATGGTTTGGGAAGGAAGATCTCGGGAGCCAGGACACAGTTCTGTCTCAATTGGCTCACATCTCAAGAATTTATCAGGAAAAAACTGTATTGTGATTTAAAAGCCTGAGGCTATTGTGTAGTTGATTTAATAATTAGGAGTCACATATATTTCAAGCAAGTGACATCAGACTAGGCTGAAAGCTGGCTTTACCCTCCTCTCAGGCTTGTTTAGTAACATCCAGTGTCTGCTACTGATTATTTAAGTTCCAGATGGATAAATTTCTGGAGAGAATGCTTTAGTAAGCACTGCAAGTAAAACATTGTATAGCCAGTTCCTGTTTTAATGGTATTTGAGTCTTTTACGGAGACACTGCTTATTCCAAGTATTTGTTTCTGTGCCACAGTTCAATGTTGAACATAGCTGTTGCTCCTGCTGAGAGAACAAAAGGTACCTGACTGGAACTGCCCCTGGTCATGGTCAGTTGGAGAGGTACTGGCCTTTCCTGACGCTTGACAGGGTTTGTGCCAGTCATGTGTATCTACCCTTTGAGAAGATGAATTAGGAACCAGTACCTGAAGTAACCTCAGAACAGGAGGACATGAACCTACTGGGGACACAAATGTGCTCCAGCCCTCTGATCGTATCTCCTTTGAATAGAGCTTGAGAGAGTGCGGGTTGTTCAGCCTGGAGAAGGGAAGGCTCTGGGGACATACTGAGAATGTGGAGAAGAACTTTTTACAAGGGCATGGAGTCATATGGGATAAGAGTTTTAAACTGATAGTAAGTTCAGATTGGGCATTAGGGAGAAATTCTGTACTAGGAGAGGGGTAAGGTACTGGAACATGTTGCCCAGAGAGCTTGTGGATGCCTGGTACTTGATTCTGATGTGACCCTGCATGGACCCAGACTTGTCTTCCCCAGTTGTGCAGCATTGGTGCTGATCAGCACAGCTTAAACCAAATAAATGCAGAATAGGAAGGGTCAAAGCATAGGGCCAGCTCTTTGGCTCCAAAAGCAGGATTGTTCTCTCAGCAGAGGAAAAGTCAGTTTGAAGAAGTGAGGTCAGGCAACTTCCTTTCTTTGCTCCAGTGATGGGGCCTAAGCCAGAGCAAGACCTTGCCCTTCCCAGAGGTGCACAAAAGGCAGAAGTGGAGTGAGTTTCCCCTGGCAAAAGCCAGAAACCCCACCCTCATGCAAGCTCGATTTAAACACAAAGAAGCATCTGAGTAAAACACACACACACACAAAAAAAAACTTCAAAGAATCAAAGGCAAAATTTTTTAAAAATTTATTCCCTCAATATATAGATCCAAGAATTACATGCTCCTGTACAAAGGTGTAAATGGTCTTTGCTGTGAATTGTTGTGCATATGCAGCTTAGTATATTTAACATTCAATTTGAATCTCAGTGCAAGTAGGCACTAAAACATCCACCATACCTTCAAGGTATAAAAAGACATACCAGTTTAACAGGTTTCTCCAGCATATTTTGTTACAGTGCAAAATGCTATGAAATAACGTTTCTTTAGAAAATTCATATAAATTAAACACATATTGCACTTGTCCCAACCAAAAGTGTAACAAGTTGTACTTACTGAACTAGTTTGATATGTTTTAAAACATTGCTCACACACACACAGTCCTTCCTCCTGGCTATTTGTGCCAAATATGTGTAGCTTTTATCTCAAATCTTACATAACTGTTTGTAGCTCTTTGGCTAATTCAATTCAAAACCCTTTTCAGTCTTCTTTCCCGTAGCACTGTAACTAAATACCTAAAAAAAAAAAAATCAGTCTTTTTTCAATTCATAATGCAAGTGAACAGCAACTATTTCAGACACTTACACCCCTGTTTTCTGGAAAGGTATCAAACCTCCAGTCCTAAATATGTATATATTTCTAAGGTACTTCAAGCTGCAAAGCTAACATTGCACCCACAAACATTTTGTGCAATACCACAGGCAGGACTTTGACTTCTGTACATCACTGGCTGCTTTGGGGCATGTTGGGAAAAGTGGTGCAAAGTTGCATTAACTTCAGAGAACAAAGTCTACCAGGCTGAACTCCATACAGTCTGTGCACCCACCAAAGGAGAAACAGAGGTGAAGGCAAATAACATCAGTCCTACTAGATTTGAATTTCCCAAAATCCTTACAAGCCTTGAGATTTAAAGGAACGAGTGCATTTGAGTGCAGATGCTAACTTTGTGCTTAAGGTATTTATTCAAAGCTGAAAGGTCAGGGAGTTAGTTAGGTACAAATATTTTCTTTTTCTTTTTTTTTTTTTTTTTTTTTAAAAATCAGTATGAACAAAGTTGCTGCTAAAACCATTGGCATATAAAAGCAGAGGAAAAGTTAACACATGACTAGCTGAATGCTAGTCCATGTCTTTACAGTTCAGGGTTACCTGCAAAACTCCTCCAACATTTAACTTTTTCCCCCTTCCTCACCTTAGAGGAGTACACTTACTCCTGTCACATACAAAATGAGTCTTTCTTTCACTGAAAGATTTCTGCATTCAACTCAACTCAGTTGTTCAGAACATGAGTGAAAGAAAACTCAATTTCTGGTACTACAACATTCTCCAGAACCTCTTCTGGAGCCATGACAGCAACTTCCTAAAGGCAGGTCCCCCTCTTACTTGAATACTACTAGACAGAGTCCTGAATAAGGCAAGATGCTGTTTATACAAGTAGTGAGATGAAATCCTAATTTGATACATTTAGGAATTCTTTATACAGATAGCAGAAACGTACACTACTTGTGTGGGTCAAGTGTTCATGTTTAACAAAACCCAACCAGCCAGGCTTTGGATGAGGAGAACAAACAGATAAGGTTCACAAACTAGAAGGCTGATGGATTACTGGAGCTGGTTCACATTCAGAAAGGTTGTCTTCTGACTTCATGTACATTAGGAACACAGTGACAGTAGCAAAGGTAGCTGCATTGACAGGAAAAGCACGGAGAAGTGTGGAAGTGAGACCTCTTGTGAACACCCTCCAGCCTTCCTCATGGTAACTCTTCCTGACACAGTCTAGGATGCCGTTGTATTGTGTGACACCTCCGACTCCATCGGCCTGAAGCCGCGATTTGATCACATCCATGGGATAGGTTGAGAGCCAGGACACAATTCCTGACATCCCTCCAGAAAACAGCAGTTTGGGAATAATGTAATTGTCTTCAGCTTCACAGCCTAAATACCGAGTCATGCAGTCATAGGTCAGGAAGTAAAAGCCGAAGCTTGGAGTTTCTCTTATGAAGGTAGAGACCATGCCCCTGTTGATGCCCCTCAGCCCTTCCTTTTGATAGATTTTGATCAGACAGTCCAGAGAATTTTTGTAGTTCTTCGTTTTTTGTTTATATTCTCCTGTTCCTTGAAGCTGCATTCTTGTCTTTGCCAGCTCCATGGGACAGCAGATGACACACTGGATGGCCCCTGCTGCTGACCCTGCAAGGAACTGGTTCAGAGGAGTGTCCTTGCCCAGAGCACGGAGGGTGTTTCCTTGCACACCAAACACCAGCGCGTTAATGAACGTAAGTCCCATCATTGGTGACCCAATACCTTTATAGAGTCCAAAAGCCTAATGGAAGAAGGGAGGAGAAACCCTTTTTAACAGTGGTGTGGATAACCTCCTCAAACTGCAGAACACAGCCTTTCTGGCTCTCCCTTGTACCCCAGCTTTCTAACAGTGGCCAGAGCAGGACCACCTTGTTTTGTAATAAAAATTTCATCTCTGCCTAGGACACAAACATATAAACAATTTAGCAGTACAAAAATAAGAGTTGAGCACATCCAGAAAATAATCTTACTGCATCCAGAGAAAAGTTTTCTGGCAAATTTTATATATATTTTTAAGTAGCTTACTTAAAGCCTGAAGCCACCGTTTTAGCAATGGTCGTAAAGCTTCAGCAGCAAAAACACCTCATCAATTTCCTCACTCACTGCTTAGATTCTCAGAAAATTAGTTATTTAAATAAATTTTTAAATAAAATAAGAAGTTAACCTCAAAATACCATCTTCTGACTTAGTCATCTTCTTCACAAAGCTTCTGGCAATAATATCTGCCCTACAGTCAGACGAGGCTCAGAGTATACTTTATCTCTTGATCTTCAACATTTGTAGTTTTTTTTTAACAGCTCTCCCACCCTCCTGAGTCAAAATATACAAAGATAAAAAAAATATGCAAAGCATTGATTTTGTACTTACAGATTCTTGCTTTATGATGGACTGAAAGCAATGGAAAGTCCCACGGTAGAGAGGCTTCTCTACATTTTGAACTTGCAGGCGAACCTATAAAAAGTTGTGTGAGACACCAATTTGTACATCAGCAACAGCCTAAAGGTTAAGCTACTGTCTTGTACCTATGTGGAGATTTGCTATAGCAAAGCATATGCAAGAGCACAGGCTGAACACCAGAATGCCATATGTGGCACAACAATTTGAAAAGTCTCTTGTAAGTGTTTCAAATTAAGTTTGGAGATGAAAACATGAAGGGCAGAGGATTGTTAACTTCTTGTGACTATTAGGAAACCAGTAAGTGTAAGGGTACGTTGTCATCTAGAATTTCAAATGGATGTTTTCCAGTATAGGCTACAATAGGGACTTTCTTTAGCTGCCAAGAATACTTCTGCTCACACTAAGGAATACCTGTGCAAACCTGAGAGAATTTAATAAAAAAATTATTTGCAAGTCAAGCATGAGATTAGGATAATTTTAAAAGGATGAAAACTTTCAACAATACCCACAGTGTTTCTGACTGCCAGATTTGGGCACATTCATTGAGATTTGTTTTTTTTTTTCCACTGTCCATAGCAGGACAGTGACACTTAAGATGTCTCTCTTTGCATAAGGGAAGGAGTAAAAAGCCATTTGTCCTTTTAAATTTTAGTCAGTTTTGGTTTTTTAGCCTGCTGAACACGAGCAGTTGGTGAGGGAGTAGCTGCTTCATACCTTTAAGTGTTAGTAATCAATCAACTTTTCCAAACCTGAAACAGTATGCTCTGCTGGAGAGATAGAGGCTGCTGCAACCGGTGGTGTTAGGAGACAGGCCTCTTTTCTGGATGCTTTTAAACCTTTAATGGGAAAGTCCAGTTCTGTTTTACTCATGCTAATTTGCCCTCAGCACACTTTAAAAAAGTCTCAGTTCTATCTAGCTCATGCAAAGCCCTACACTGCAATAAACTCAATAATCTGATTTCTCTAAATTGATAAAGTTATAAATCTGTGTTTGATCTCCAGCATGGAGGACTGCAACATTCTTCAGATAAGATGCTTATCAACCATTTAATGCTGCTGCTGCAACTCCAGGGCAAAAAACTTCAGTCTCTTATTCTGAGCAAAAGAAAAAATTATCATGTCTGTGTGAAAGATTCCTGTACTTAATTCTTTTTCATCTGTTTGCCTAAAGTAATAAAAAACACCACCACAACAATGAAAGGCCTGTAATATGCATGTCTAGAAATGGATTTATGAAGGTGATTTGTCAGAATCCTATACCCTAGTTAGCTTTCTTCAAAGCAAAAATAAATTGATAGTTTTAGTATTTTTCCTACAATATACCATTTTATGCTTTGTAAATCAAAACTTTTGTTTTCGGTGGTTTTTTTAGTATATACACTAGTGTGCACTAACCATACTGGGAGGCTGAGATCACCTTGGGTCTTGTAACCTCTCAGCATTAAAAACAGGCTTCTGTAGGAAGGATTCAAAGTACATAAATCCTTTGTTACACCAAGTGACATTTGGGGGGTAGACAGACTGTCCAAACTGTTAAAAAAGCAGGTCCACAAGCAAAGGCAAATCTTAACAAGCTGTCCCAACTGCACAAAAGGTTTTACTCCATTTATAATTTACTGTTATTGTTCCAGACCTTGTCTGTGACTTCCACATGTATGAGCTTTGGGAGATTTGCAGCTTAGGGACCTTCTTACTTTATCTTTTCTTCTTGTGTTTAGTAGCTTAGAATTAGGATGAATTTCCTAGCGGCATACAGCTCCCACTATTTTTGTTTAAATTATTTGTGAAATATTAACCAATTAAGCTTTGCTGTAGGGAAGAATATTTAGAGTACAGACTCTCTAGGTCTAAGAATGAAAAACCTCTCTCTCTTCAGCACAGTGCTGGTCACATAAGGGTACCCACATTAGCAAACTGCCACGTAAGGCACATAAAACTTGTGTTTTCATGCATGTTAATGCCATATTCAACGAGCTCCTTAGTGTGTACAACTATAGCACAGATGAAACAAGTGCAAAGTTTATCCACCTATTCCATTCATTGCCCAATATTCTAGCTTCCTTCTTATTGGAAAACTGCTACTAAGGTTTTAGGTGTAATAGTAACACCCAGTAATTTTGCATCAGTAAAGACTTGCATAAAGATATTCAAGACTAAATAAAAAAAAAAACCCCAAACCATTACATCCCCAAAACAATCCAAGCATTTAATAACGTAAGAAATCAGTGGCTTCAGAAGTATTTGAGCAATGAAAACATCATCCAACAATATGTAGTGGATAACACCTCAACAGCAGTGTGCCTGGGATCCAGTTTTAGAGTGTGGGAATGTATACAGCCAGAAATGCATAGCAGAAAGAAGGTTCAGAATAAAACTACATTTAAAAAAAAAAAAAGGGATATTTAAACCCCACTCCCTCCATGCCACAGCTGTAGAAGAGGGACACATCATTTTAAAACTAAAAAACGAAGAAGCTTCATAAGTCTTTCAGTTCTTTACTTGAACTAATACATTCGGGAATAAATTAAGACTGAGAGAAACAGAAGTGTTCACCTGGGCTATACTTACTAGGTAACTCTCCCGTGATGAGGCTTATCTGTCATCTACAACAAAGTAACACTTTTGCTGTTAATGAAGACAGCCCCTAGCTCAGAAAGTAAAGGCAGTTAAAAGCAAAAAAGCAATTTTATACATTACATCAACAAATCAGGGATAAGGAGTTTGCTAGTTCTGAGATCAACTCAGTTGCAGGTTTCGCAGGGTGACTTCACCAGGTTAAGGTCTCCCTGTGTGTCCCACCATCCCCCTCCCCGCTCTGTGAAACATGAGCGCCAGCCAAAAAAAAAACCGGCTTAAATGCCGAGACAGAAGTAAAATTTCAGCTTATCTAAACAGCTTTCCAATTGTTCAGTTTTATTAAAAATGCACAGTCTAAGGTGACTACCAGGTAGCTTTTTCAAACTGCAGGACTATAAAGAGTTCAATTCTTAACACATGTACATACACAAGTTATGCAATGTCTTAGGTTTTTTTCTTAAAGGGTAGTAAAGAGTTAATTTTTCCACATAGAGTGGTGACTATGCCAGCTAGTAATACAAACATTAGTATTTGCTCTAACAAAAAAAATAGATAAACACCTACAATACCTTCTAATGGATATGAAAGTATCATGTGCCACACTGGATTTCACAATAAAATTTAGAGTCATTCAGAAACAAGTTATTTGCTCTATTGTAAAGCAAGATGTTTTTTCCAAAGCAGATAAATCTCTTCTGCAATAATACATCTGCTGAAATCAGCATGGGAACCCCAGTTTTTACAGTTAAATGTTTAGTTTCATGCAGTAGAAGCTGTTCCACTTAAAAAAAAAAAAACAAAACAAACCAAAAAGCTAAAAAACCCACATATGGTTACCTTTAGTCTGAGCATAGGATTTTAGCAGTTTTGCTGGATTCAGTGAAATGACCCATCACCTTCAGTTAAGCATGTAAAACTTGGCAGGATGGGAGTGAGAGAAAAAGACAGCTGGCCCTGTACCACCGTAAGAAAAATCGTGCGAGTCTGGATAATACCATTCCTGAAAATATATTCTAGAATTCAACTGAATTATTTAACAGTGAAATTTACCATATTCTGGGCAACAAAAAGACAGATTTTACTATTTGAGCAGCTTGCATTGCAAGCTTGCAAAGAGGACCAATATCTGCTAGCTTGGGAATTCTGTACTGAATTTGCCATGTGCTGGAATACAGAACATGGTGGGGTCCTTCGTAACATTATCAGCCCACAGCCTTTGCATATCTAAATTCAGCAAGGTAAAGGTATTCCAAATATAGATCTACTATGTGGCATGCTGTCTGCTGCAGTCAAGTGATATGATATATTACTTTAGCAGGGAATACATTGATATTCCTTCTTCTATTCTTCCAGTGCAAGTCTTTGGATAAGGCTGCCAAGAGATGATTGAAATTGTCATTCCATTCAGAAAGATGGGCTTGGACTCCTGAGAGCCCTGGCTGAGGGACCCTCCAGGAGACCCCAAATCTTGTGTTTGTAGTAGCTGAAGTATGCATAACACACACAACTAACAGACCATCAGAAAATCAATTTTAACTATAATAATACTTGGAGGGAAAAGCCCCCAGTAAAGCTTCATACTGTGGATTTTTATTGACTTCCATCCTTTGGCTAGTGCTACAAATAAAGGAGTAATAGCAGAGCTTGAGGGAAAAACAAAACGCCAATCTTTCAACCTCCTAGCAAGGTGGGTTTGAGCTACAAATGCAGGGAGAGGCAGTTTTAGCAGTTAGAGTTGAACAGCTGCAGAGAAGCAAGCTTCCAACAAAATTTAGTTAAATGTAAGGTTGTATTCCAAATACAACATTGTTACTGCACTGAACTTGCAGTCTAAGACCAAGGTTTACATTACTGGATTTTCACTTCTGAAGAGCTGGAGACTGAAGAGTCTATAAACAGTGGTTGTGGAGGCTTGCTCCAAGCTTTCCCACATAGATTTACACTCCTACCGTGTCTGGGGACTTTTTTCCCTCTCCCACTCCTTGGGGAAACTACTTAGTTTTCTACTTAGAGGTAAATATATTTCATAATTGACCCACCTTAACAGTGTCAAAAGGGTGTCCTACCAGCACACCAGCAGCACCTGAAACAAAACAAATGCCGTGGTTATCACTCTGAATTTTCTTCCTGGGTCTGGGGCTACAGTAGCCCACGCAGGACCACCAGCCTGAGGTGTGAGCGTACAACATGGATGGCAAACCAGGTAAAGAGCATCCACATCCTACCAAGTCAGGAGATAAGAGATGAACAATTCAGCCCTTCAGACCAGTACCAGGTGCTCTCATGCTTCTTATCAAGCCTCTGAGCCCTAGGCAGAGGTTGAGGCGTGTGACTACAGAGTGTATCACACCATATGGAATGTGCAGCCGTGACTCCTGGCCTTACCCCAAGGCAAGTCCAGTGGGCAGAAGATGCAGATTTCCTCTAAAGCACAGTATTTCATGTACATATCACTCTGTGCAGGCACAGAAAACATTTAAGCGTCCCTAAAGGCAGAGAAGTTCCTGCTCTCTGCCTCCAGCCTTTCCAGATGTGACAGCAGCACCTGCAGAGGGACCATGCATTACTAAAAACCTTCGCTGTAGTCTAGCACCAAAGGACTTTTCATAAGTCACACGCAGTCCTATCAGTTACACCAACCTGAACACAGGCATTTTGCACACACAGGCTGAAGCAATGAGTCCTCTGGCTCTGTATTTCTGTGACCCAGCAATCCTCAAGGACCGCTGACAACAGTGAGAACTACAAGACCATCAGTGCACCTTCCCACGTTTGTGGAAGGATAGCTGCCCTGCTTCTCCCAGGGAAGATGTGGCAGCAGCACAGTGCCTCCTCCAGGATGGTGCAGTCCAGGTTGTTTAAGGCCAGCACGGCAGCAACATAGCCCAAGATAGAAAAACAGCAACGTGCACTGTGCTCGGCACGGAAAGGCCAGAGGTACAGCCGACCCTGCGGGAACCCTGGCAAGGCATGGAGCATTAGGATGTAGCCAGGCAGAAGATGAAATAAGGATTTTAAAAACATCTTTACCCGGATGGCAAGGAAAAGAGCTAGAGCAAATACCCGAAAAGACGCGAGAATAAGTCCCCTGAACACAATTTAATAACTGCTAAAAATAGCAGGCGGCAGGCCGGCCGCAGATGCGCCGGGAAGCGCAGGACGCGTGTTCGCCTTCTCTCCTCTCCATCTTAAAGCTGCCCAGGGCCCCTGCGATCAGCTCGGGACTCCGACCGCGCCGCTGCCGCTGCCCCTGCGCTGCCCCCAGAC